>PVJO010008760.1:54186-73369 GCA_004026905.1 Hystrix cristata | reverse complement strand
CCCCTTCCTTCCTTTCCCTCCCCTCCCCTCCCCTTCACTTTCCTTGCCTTCCCTTCTCTCCCCTCCCCTTCCCTTCCCTCCCTTTCCCTTCCCTTCCCTTGCCTTCCCTTCCCTTCTTCCTTTCCCTTTCTCACCTTTAGAATAACACATAATAGTTATTCTATCCTTTTTACATTTGCTCACCTTGTACACATGTATGAAATGTTAGCATATTTGCATATAGGTATAGAGTACTCTCTCTTAAAATTCACTGCTTTGCTCACACAAGCTAGAATCCACGTGGTTGTCGACACTTTGTTCCTGTGCCTCTCTCCCTCACTCCTGCCAGAGGCCTGAAAGCTTCTGAGGAAGCAGATGGGCAGACGGGAAGGGTGAGCTGACTGGGCAGGAACCTGCGGCTCCTCAGAGGTCCCCAGAGCTGTGATTAAGGCAGGCCCCCCAACTCCACACAAGACACGGGCTTCTTAGCAAGTATCACATCCCTTTGCCTGGACCCTTTATAGACAAGGGCACTGAGCAGCAGTGAAAATACAGGCAGGACACGCCCGTAAGGAGTTCTGGACCAGTGGCCAAGGAGGAACTCGTGTCATCTGTGGGAGTAGGGCGTCCCTGCCTCCTGGGTCATCAGAGGTGCCGGCTTGCAGGGCTGGAAACTCTACAGCCCTGAGCTCAGAGGCAAGTTCTGGCTGTCCTCATGTTGCCCTTCTCATCTCTGGGATGAGGGTCTCTGGATGGACAACCTCTGCAGGCCTCGGTGCATTGCCACAGCTCATCTGACAGTTACGAGCCTGCATTCCAGCATGAAGCCATCTCTCCCTTTATGACTAATTATTTACAAATTTCCTTTTGTATTATAATTTAAAAATTAATGTTAAGAAACACCTTTTGTGTTTTTGTCCAACTGTATCTTTGAAAGAGCACTCATTCTTTATGACTCAGTTTTTCATGCCTTTACCTTCTTTCCTCTGCTTCAATCATCTAAAACCTGATTCCACGGTGCTTTTTTTTTTTTTTTAAATGTGTCCCATTAACCTACTTAAATGCCTAGAAGTTGAAACAAAGGGGAATTTTATTAAAGGGAGATCAGGACACTCTGCTGTTACTGTCTGTTCTTCACAGCACGGACTACGCTATCATTACAATTCCCGGGCACCCACGCAGTGGAAAGCTCCCCTACAATCTGTGGGCTCTGCAACCGAAGTGTAAATTACAAGACAAGGGAGGTGAAATCCCATTACCTCATATTTTCATCTCTTCCGGCTGGTGTCTGGAGGGCTAGATTCCTTTCCAGGAGGCAGGTTCTTACGCCTCCAGTGCATTACACATTTAATAACGTGCCAAGCAGGCTGTGGTTTTAATAGGCCCACAAGAGCCTGTTCTTAGGTCCACAAGAAATAACAGCCGCAGTGTTGGGACTGATGTGTCTTTTAAGTCACTGCCCACTGAACTGTCCACCTTTTGCGTTTAATGTTTTTCCTATTCTTGAGTAAGCAATACCTTCCTGATTCCCTTTCCTTTCTCTTCGTCACATTAGTTCTACTACTATTAAGACAACCTGCTAGGGAGATAGTAGGAGATAAGTCTTAGGTTCTATTAAAGACATGGCAAAGATGTGAAACAGGGTTGCTTAAAGTTCTACATTCATGAGTTCATCTGTCAGTTATGACAGCCTTACTGATCACCTTGGGTCACTATTACTCTAAGTTACCCTATATTTTCCTGTGCATGAAACACACCACGGATTTGTCCTGGAGTGTGTTCATAAGATCAACACCTCAGTTTTTAAACCTAGAGCTGGGCTCTGCCTCAGGAAGACAGGAGTCAGACGACTGTTTACTCCAATGTGAAGGAAATGCAAGCCCTTGTAGTAAAGTACAATGTCGCGACACATGAGGAATAAGAGCATCTGTGTGGAATGTAGGGGAGGTCAAGGGGTGTGTCCCCCCAGCACAGTGAGTTTCAGGTGGAGATCCACACCTGAGTGTGTGCAGGTGACTCTGCCTCCATCGGAAAACCCACAGCTGTGACAGTGACACAGATCTACAGCAAAGCAGCTTTTTGGCACACCTTTTCACTTGGACACTGTCTTACAACCGTGATGATATGCAAGCGAGCCTCGGCACCCACAATAGCCTGCAGCCAAGGGCACTGGCATCAGACTAATGGAGAGAGAGAGAGGGAGAGATGGTGAGACCAGGCAACAAGAACTCACGGGGACAGACTGGTGGATGCAGACAGGAGGGAAGGAGGGAAGGAAGCCGGAAGTGTGGAAGAGAGAAAAGTTGAGAGGGAGAGAGAGGGAAGTGGGACAAAGCTAAACACTTTCTAAAAATCAAAAGCTCCCTCACTTGGTGGACAGATTACAAGAGGATATGCCAAGCTTAGAGGTATGTGGGAGGAAGAAAAGATTATATCCTTTTATAAGTCTGTAATTAATTATAAGTGATATAAACATTCTGGTCCCTAGCTAGATCCTATGAATGGCATTAACTACAAAGAGAATCTTTAAGCCATCTTGCTTCATACATTATGTAATATATATAAGTAGGAAGTGTTAGGGAGCAAACCTAGGGCCTCATACATGCTAGGCAACTAGTCTTTGACTGAACTACATCTCCAGCCACTGTTTTACGTATTTCAATGAATAAAACTCTGGGGCGAAAACACACTATCAAACACTTAAACTCATGAATTAGGAATTTAAGAGACTGTGACTAGGGGCACAGCACAGTGGTAAAGAATGCACCCAGTGAGGGCAAGGCCCTGGGTTTGATCTCCATCACTGTGCAGGGAGAAAAAGAAATTTAGCAGAATCATTTTAACACCTACTACAAATCTCCAAAACTTAATATTCCTTAAATGAAGGCCACTTTACCTTGGAACTTTTCTTTGACGTGGGAATCCAATGAAACTTGCTTTTTGCTTGTTGAGATCTAAGAGAAAAGGAATAATGTAACATTGAAATAGTTACCCAGTAACATAAAAAAAAAAAATTCCAATGGGAAAACATTCTTCAAACTCCCTTTGAGCATAAAATTTAAGAGAAAAGAAAGCCACTGACCAGAGTAGAAATAATGCAAAAATGACAAATTCTAAAAATTGAATTCCATATATAAATTTACAGAGGCAAGTTTTTTTGTGTGTTTTTCTCTCCTGAAGAGTAGTCCACAGATTTTATATGTTTGAAAACATTCTGAGATAGGGCAATGCTATCGTTTAAATTTGTTATGGCAACAAGAATAACCAGAAGCAATTAAATGCCAGATAATATGCCTATATACTTCAGAAAAACAAAAACAAAAACAAAAAAGAGAACATAAGCAATTTTGGCCAAGGTAACCAGAAATTCTGAAAGTAATCTAACTGAAAGGATTTGAGATGTCCTGAAAAATGGGGGGCCGAGTGGAGAGCAAGAGACACCTCAGATGTACTTCTACTGCTTTCATTAAAATCTAAATAAGAGCACATCAAAATAACCACTGCTTTATTTTGAAGATAAGATATATTATGTAAAGACAGCTGATAACAATTCCGTACAGGAAAAACACATATCCTGAGTGAACGGGTTAATCAAAACCAGGCACAGACAGAATTTATAACCAGCCTAATGGCGAGTAATCTGTTTTACAGCTTTTGGAACAGGGACCACTTGTCCACCCCGAAAATCACAAGCAGACCTCTTGCAGAAACGTCTTTGCCTGAGGAAGCACCTTTTACTGTTTAATATTTAGGGGCAGGAGCCTGAGGAACGAGAGGAGTAAAATATACCAGATGCCGGTGTTCATTACTTATCACTGAAATACATCCTTAACTCTGGAATTTGGAAATTCTGGCCAGCTCGAGACACACAATAATATGCAAAGTATAATGCCAATTAAACATGTAGGGTTTTCTTCTAATCATATAAGCATCTCATTAACTATTTAAAGAAAGAGAATTCAGTTTACAAAGCTTTCAAATAATGCAGAAAGAAGTCCCTGAATCGACGCTGGGGCTGTTCTAGTCACTTCCGAATAATGCATCTGTGCTATAAAACATTTTCGATACATAATGGCTGAGTTTCAAATCGGACATTGAAAATAACCTCAGTATTTCATTTTTGTTCCATGAGTGCACCGAATAGGTGATACCGCTCCAATAATTAAATTGAAAGCCTATATCTTCCTCTGTACTGGAAAGGAAGCCACCGAAAAGACAATACTTTGTTCCAAACTGTCTCACATGAAGAGTTAATAAAAAGAGACTCACTCACCACCGCTTACGAGATATAATTTAGTACAGATAGCATTTGGTTTAGAAAAATATTTTGGCTACAGTGTAGCACATCCAGAATTTGATCCAAAGTCTGGGCATTCCAATTTAATTTGCAATCTTTCCTATGTAAAGACGTTAGTGGGTTAGCAGTATCTCTAACTCACTTACTTACAGAGAAATGCACATTTCAGCAATTACAGGATAAGCTCATTTATAAACTCAATTAGATATTTAAAGTATCCTAGGAGGAGACTGTGTAACTAACTGGGCACCGGGAAATACAGGGTCAATGTAAGATCCAAGGCAAACATGCTACAAAATGAACACAGAAGTGCGTCTGGTATTTCTCTTGCCTTACCTTGTTTCTCAGAGAACTTGAAAGCTCCCCGAGAGCTGGAAATTCCTGGGCTTCTGAACATGGTTGCACAAGGCTGGGAAACAACTACAACGGATGCTCAACCAGCAATAGCCTTGGGCTGGTCTAAGCAAAACTGGGTTGAGATTGTTCACAGTGCAGGGCGAGAGCGACCAGGCACTTGTGTCCTTGAGCTCACGGTAAATGCAAAGGGAAAGGCTGCAGGCTGGAACAAATCAAACCCCTTAATCAGATTACAAGCAGAAGTTAGGCCTGGAGATGCTGGAACAGACCGGGTTCCAGAGATGGGACAGTTATGAGATGGCCACTGCAGAGTCACGGCCAGTCACAGCACATGTTGTGGCTGTGTGGACAACGTCGTAGGGTAACCACCATGGGAGTGTCAGAAACAACTGCTCTTTGCCCTGAGAACAAGCAAGCAAACAAACACACAAACAAAAGGAAAACCTGCAGAGGACCTAATGTGCAGGGAAGAAGGTGGAGCCGCCTAAGTATTCCCAGGCTATGCCATGCTTGGCTTTGGCTAAGTTAAATGAAATATTTTACCTAATGGTGAGCCAAACATTCATACTTAAAAGTTAAGATTTATGAAGACCAGATGAGTGAGACTGTGGGAAAAGAAAGGGCAGATATTACTGGAGGTTCAAAAATTTTAATTTGAGACAGAAGCTGTTAAGCTTTACCAATAAGACTGTTCCCTATTTATTGTTAACTGCATGGACTCAAGTGGCGCTAACGCAATTGGAAGAACAATCACAGTCTTTAGAGACTGACAGTTTCACAGCTAAAAGGTACCAAGGAGAAGATAAGAAGATTGGGCTGGAGAAGTAACTTGCCCCTGGGGAGACAACTGGCTAGTGACAGAGCCACAGGACTTTGGGTAGGTGGACAAAGATCATGATTTAGCCCGCCCCCACCCTGAGGTGGGACCCTGAGTTTGTCTGTCTTTTCATCTTTGGCCCTTGTTATGGTTTGTGTCTAGGTGTCTCCCCAAAGCCTCACGCAATCATAGGTGGAGCTTTTTGGAGGTGACTGTATCTACAGTGTGTGATGCTGGATTAAGGATGTGAAGCTGGGATCGACTCATGGTGCAATGCTAGGATTAAGGGTGTCCCACCCTGGGCGTGAGTGCGGGTGTGTGACCAGGATAGAATACAATGACAGAAAGAGGGCTGCTGTCGTCGATACTTGTCCCTTGCTGCTTGCTACTTCTCTGTGTTGCTGCCTTCTTCCTGCCATGGACTGTTTCTCCTCTGCAATGCCCCTCTGTCATTCCGCCCTGCCTCGGACCCAGCCGACTATGAAATGAACCTCTACAAATTGTGAGCTAAATAAACCTTTCCTCTTGTGACTTTGGGTGTCAGGTATTTTGTCTCAGTAATGAGAAAAGTAACCAAGACAGCCCTGTGTGCTGGAACCAGCACATAGTAGGTCTGCAGCAAATGTTTGTTGAATGACCATGGGCAGTCATGGGATGATCTTTTCTGCAAGTTACAGAGAGCATTCTAAAGTGATTGCATGGATTTCATATCCTGTGTTCAAACCAGATTGACTTAGATGAAGTTTTCAAATACACACAAGTTGAAAATGCAGGCTTATCCACCAAATGAATGAAGGTGTGTAAACACAGAAGGTTACCTCAGCACCGGTTACTACATGGGTCACAGCAGCATCTGGCATTTTCTCTATACTTCTGGTGACCTCTTATAAACCAGAAAGAAATATAGCAAGTAGGGCCATAAAAATCCACAGGAAGGAACAGCAGCAGGACTGTGGGTACTATGGGAGAAACTTTATTGTAAGACCACAGATAATTAGGAACAAAAAGGAAAAGATGTTGGAAGGAGAATGGAAAGGGGAGGAAGTAGTGGAAGCAATAATTCTGGGAAAAAAAGTAGATGAGCTGAAATAATATCTATATTGCTGAGTATTTCTTTATGGAGATCTTAGTTTATAAAACACAATGTCACTTCCTCATCATCATTTATGTTCCTAGAAATTACCCCTGTAGAACACTCAATGATAATTATCCTAGAAGACTAAATGATCCTTTTGAGCCATGATTAAGGAATAAGTCTATTCTAATTTTTAAAATAAAATTCCAATCTACAATGCAAAGAATTTACATACTCTCTTTAGGGTGGGAGTAGAAGGTTACTGGAATTATTTGCCTCACCTATCAGTTACCAGACAAAACAAACTGACTTAATGTGGCTTCACTGCTGAAGAGTGGAAAAAACACAGACTTGTTTATGAGACTACGGATGTGAAATTTAATGTACTATTTAAGAATTCCATCCACAGGAAATCTAGTAAGAGTGGGAAGAAATCTACGTTTTAAGTGAACGGAAAGTATCCATGAGATGTTTCCATTTACTCTCCAATAACTGCAATAAATTTCCATTCTTAAGGTGATTGTTGTTTTAGGCCAGCTTATTCACACGATGGAACTACAAAACAGGCAAACGTGTCTTCATATCATTGCACAGGTTAATATATTTCATTTATCTGCAGAAGAAATTCTAAAATTGTGGTTGTAATTTTCTTAAATTTCCAGCTGAAGAAAGTTTCTTTTAATGGCAATGGTGGTCTATTCCCTCCCCAACATCATCTTGAACTACCAGTTCAGTCCCAGTCAAGGGGATGCACACAATTCCCCGCCGTCTCACCCACTTAGGAACGTTGCCCACGTTCAAAGCACTGTAGTATATAATATTCAGGAGCAATGATTTATGGTAGTAAAATATTTTACTGGATATTTTAAAAGCTTCAACCTTTAAATTAAAAAGCCATGAAAATGAATGTTCAAACTGCCTGTAGACGGGCATGCAGAAATGCTTCCATGGAAGGGGCACGAACGCTAGCCTGGGAGGAGGAGGGAGGCCCCTGTCACAGCAGGTCACGGCACCAGGCATGTCATGTCTTTGGCGCATGGGTGGTGGCTGGAGGGGACCTGGATACTAAGGAGATCTATGAATGGGCCATCGAGGTGACAAAAATCCCAAAGTGGGACAACTGAAGCAGATTTCTCTAAGTCCAAAACCTCGAATCCTTGGATATTTAGAGCCAAGGCAGGCTCTTCTGGCTACCTGGTCTCCATTTTGCAAAACGTTAGACAATTCCCTCAAGGTCAGATGGTTTATGGTAGGGCAGTGCCAGGCCGGAAATTTACATCTTTCGACAATCTCCAGAAATTTACATCTTTTGACAATCTCCAGGATAACACCCGCATTCCTGATTAGCCCAGACACAAAATAGTAAAGGGCATTGCTTTAATATTGTCCTGTACTGAGGTTACAAGGCCCTGTAGCCTCGTAGCCCAGGCCGGCTTAACTGATAAGGGAGCCAGTAAGACCTCAGCAAGAGAGATCAGGGGGGCTGATGAATGCTTCTCATCGATCTCATGTGCCTTCTGGATCTAGTTTTGGTCCCAGAGATGTTCCTCAAATGCAGGCTGGACCCAGTCATAAGTAAATAGGGGATTCCTGGGGTCCCGGGGTAGACAGAAGTACCTGCTCTTGATGAAAGGAAGGGTCTTCCTTCTTTTCCTTGCACTGCCACTCTATTTTGAGAAGCTCAAGAGATCAATGTTACTGTTAACTCTGAAGAATGTAGGAAACAATGACTCAATAGTTCCACTTCTGAAAAAGTATGCAAGGATGTAATTCTGGGTAGAATATATAAATGACTCAAAAAAATCAGACCCCCAAAATAAAAGATCCAGTCAAAAAAATGGGCAACTGAAATGAATAGAAACTTCTCAGAAAAAGAAGTACGAATGGCAAATAAATACATGAAGAAATGGTCAACATCACTGGCCAGTAGTGAAATGCAAATTAAAACAACACTGAGATCCCATCTTATTCCAGAAAGAACGACCATCATCAAGAAACCAAAAAATAACAAATGCTGACAAGGTTGCAGAAAAAAAGGAGCCCTTCTACACTGTTGGTGGGAATGTAAACTACTACAGCACTATGTAAATCAGTATGGAAACTCCATTTGACTCAGCTGTTCTCCTTCTAGGTGTCTTCTCAAAAGAGTTAAAGACATCATATTACAGTGATATTTGCATACCCATGTTTATAGCAGCATAGCTCATAATAGCTAAATCTTGGAAGCAGCCTACATGCCCATCAACAGATGAATGGAAAGAAAATGTGGTATTTATAGACACTGAAGTACTACTCTGCTATAGAGAAAGATAAATGAGTCATTTGTAGGAAAATGGGTGCATATCAAGACCATAATGTTAAGTGTAATGAATCAGACACAAAAGCTTAAACATTGCACGGTTTCTCTTATATTGGAAACCCAAAATATAAACAAAGAGTAAAATAAAAGGTAGATAATAGGAAATAGGGAGATGGATCTTTTGCAAAAGGAAAGGCGACCAAGAGCTGGAGGGAGTGGGGAAGGAAGGGAGGGAGAAGGAAAGAACAGAGAATTAAAATGTGTCATGTACATGTACCAACTCCCCATGAGCGATGTAATCATTATGTTCTACAAAAATGTACTAGTAAAAAATAAAAACTGAAAACAATAAAAGAAATGAATGGGCACCAGGATAGTACCATGGATTTGTTTATAAATGTGTAAAACTGGAATCAGTCTACATAGCGGGCCACATGGAAGACCAGGTAAGTAATCTGCACAGAAACACCAGGTTTGAAACTCAATTACTAATTTGGAAAATGTTTCACATCGTGTTATATTAGATATGGACACGCGTACTTCATTTGCAAAGACAGTAAAAAGATCAACACATTATCTCATGACTCAAGAGAGGACTCCATCCATGTCTTTGCCTCTCTATTTTCCAAAGTAGTCAAGTAAGCATTGTTTACTTTTGGAATTACAAAACAATAGCACAAATGAGAATGACAGCAACAAGACCTCTTAAAATCCCCAGGGCTTAGACTTAAACTAAACATCCAGAGGGAACTCAAGGCTGTGGATAGAACTGTGCAGGGGATCTGCGGCCCCCAGCAACCTGCCCATTTCTATGCTTACGCATTTTCTTGGCTACAATTTAGGAGTTGACGCAGAACACCACTAAAATCCTTGATAACACACAACACAGTGTTTTTCAGGCTGCATGTCAGGTGGGTCACGATCACATGAAGTCCGTAGGTCAATCCTCCCTGCTCACCAACCTCGAATTCACCTGGTGATGCTCTTCCGTACACTTCCTTCTCTCCCAGCACTTCTCTGTCATCAATCAAACGTTTCCTACTCAAAAACCTTCAACTGCCACCTAGCTAAATAATTATAGAAACTCGAGGGACAATACCGGAGACACACTTCTGGATGGACTTCTAGCCCCGCGCCCAGCTCAGAACCAAAGAACTATATGCTGGTGGAATAAATGAATCAAACAGCTAATAAGTGGGCAAGCAATGACATCATTTCTATTCTTAAATTCCTCCACATTCTTGGCTAACTCTGTTTCTTAAGTAGGTGGCACGAAGGACAAGCATTGCTACTCTTTCTTCAACTTGAGACTCCTAATAAGATCTTCTTGTCTTTGTGAAATGCGAAGTGACGATGTGGAACATAAATACTTGTGTGCAGGAAGGAACCAGAAGACCATGTTAGAGATTCCCTGCAGGCATCCTGTAAAGGCGAAAACTGGGAAGATGACTCCTGAGGTCCACCTATTGACAATGTCAGTAGGAGTCCAGGTAAGAAGGATCAGCAAGGTCAAAAGATAAGGCGGTAGATGACAAAGGATAGCTGGATTATACCCTCAGGGACTGGGCTGCGCAGGTTCCTTCTGCAGCTCAGGTTACAGGAGGCCATGTGAGGTGCTGTTCACTTGTCAGACATGCTGAGGACATTTGACCATTTCTGAAACACGAGTGACAGCTGTCCTTCGGGCCCGCCCTCATGGAGAAATGGAAACAAAGCCAGTGAAAGGGAAATTGCTGAGCACCCTGACTGGCCACTTGGGGTCATTCCCTAGCACATTGGTGTGCCGCAGTAGAGGGATGCGACCTGTGACCTACACTTCTTCATCACCTTGCAGAGTGCTTGGGGTACCCTCTGTCCTCTGACAGTCTGCTAGTGGGATCCTGTTACTCCTCCATCTGCAGATGAGAACACAGAGATAGGATGGAATCTAGGATACACACCCAGCCTGGATGGACTACTTAAAATGTATTTCTAAAGGCAAACCTCTGGCAAGCCAAAATATGCAGTATGATTGAAAAATACGATCCATGTTTAAATTTACAAAACTTATTGCAGTAAAAAGACACATTGCCATGAAGCCCCCTCAAAATCCTCCCCCTCACTTCAAACACACACATCCCATTATCTTTGCCACTTTCTGAAGCTTTCTGGAAGTCCTCTTTGGTGAGTGTCTGTAGTTGCCACATCCTGGCTGCCCCGATGGCCTGAACTGATACATAACATTTACCTTTCATGGTCATTTTGACTTTGGGGAAGAGCCAGAAGGTGCACGGTGCCAGATCCAGTGAATAAAGTGGATGAGGACACATCAGAATGTTTTCACAACCCTGCCCCTCTGCTGGACGGCACGCAGCAGGAGCATTCACCGTATTTTTTATCACATTTTAGGAAGACACTCACAAGAGGACTTCCAGGAGTGTTTCAGAAAGTGGCAAGAAGGATAGGATCAGTGTATCTGAAGCAAGGGGGGTTAATGGTGATATGTCCTTTACTGTAATAATTTAAAAAATTTAAACATTCAGCACATATTTTGATTACACCTCAGAAAACGAGAAAGGAAAACATGAAGGCGAGTTCAGGACGAAATAAGAGAACGTAAGAGGAATCGCAGCATGCTGGAGCCCATTGCTGAACCCACACAGGGAAATACATGTGGAGAAGAATCAGGCTCAGGGCTCCTGCCAGGCCTGTGAGTGCCATCTTGCCTTCCTTCTGTGGGCTCCCTGGCCAAAAGTGAAAGCTCTCTGAGCCTACCGGAAAAGGACAAAATTCAGTCCATACAGAGAAGGGCAAAATTTGGACTATTGTCTGAATGCGCACTCTTGTGAGTTACAGATACATTTCTAAAACTAAGATGTGCCCCAGAAATGATTTTAATGAAATCTCCTATAAGCTACTAAAGATGATGACTGGACTGAAATTCCGAAGTTAAAGATACATTTTTATAGCCTAGTAAAGGGGTATTTTGTATGCCAGAAACAGCCATAAATGGTATTCACATTTTCTCTGGTGGATTTTATTTATGCGCTTAGACCCTCAATCTGAGGCCGAACTGCCTGACATGAGGTAATCCCACCAACAGGAAGCCCATTTAGTCCTTTTCATTTCCCTTTTATCACATACTGCTTATTCATACATTCCAGATACCTTATTCTAGTCCAATTTTCCTCCTGTGTGCCCTGCAAAATGTTTTGTGAATTTGGGTTGGTAGTAATATTTTGGACAAGTCTGCAAATAAAATTTTGTGTTACATCACTTCTTAAGGTAATTTAAAACAGGCCACATATGTAGAGATGAAAGGGCAAAAGTACTTTCAACAGTAAGATATATTACAACTCACAGCTATTTCTTTATCAGATGTGTTGAAAGAAAACCATGCCAGCCTTTCCATACCTAAGAATTCCTTTTTGAAGCGAAGGCTTATTGCATTTCCCTAAAAGACCTATTGGAGTCTTTAAAGTTCAAATGGGTAATGTTAACATTTGTAGAGAAAATTATCTCTTGTCATTTTGATTTCTGGTTGACTTTGAACCTACAGCTAATGCTTCTTAGGAAGAAAAATCCAGCCACCTCAGAGAATGGCCGAGCAAGAGTAAAAGACAAAGCTCACTTCTGTGTTTTACGTGCATGCTGAAGACTATGGGTGCAGCTCATTGGTACAGGAGCCGCGCTAGCATGCACGGAGCCCTGGGCTCGATCCCTAGCACTGCAAAAGGAAGACAAACAAAATAAGATGTATGATAAAATGCACACACCATAAGATCTTATTCAGCCTTAAAAAGAATGACATTGGGATACATGCTACAACATGGATGAAGCTAAGTGAAATAAGCCAGTTGAATATTGCATGATTCCACTTCTATGCCATCCCTGGAGTAGTCAAATTCATAGATTTGGAGAGGAGCAAGGGGCAGCACAGGTTGGGTGAAGAGCTGTTTAATGGGTGATACATGTTGGTGATGGATGCACAGTACGCAAATGTACTCATTACCCCTGGAGAATGGTAGGATGGTAAACTTTCTGTGTGTATAACTGGGTGCAATAAGAGAAGTCCACAGAAAGTAAGTCACAAGCTGACACAGGTGCAGGCCATGTGCTGAGTGTAGAGCAGCACTGGACGGACTACCGAAGCTGATGGGGATGGTGCAGGGTCAGCCTGCTACTTCCCTACGAGTAGGGAGACACTGGGAATATCTGTGCCTGGAGCGACACACCGCCCACAAAGGATTCTTCAGCAATGACCTGTCGAATATATCCAGGTGTTACTGTGTGGAATGTGCAGCTGTCTCCTGGAACACAGTGAGGTGCACATCGCTGGGTCGTCAGAGCCTCGGGGTCCCGATCTCCACTCTCACTGAGAAGAAGACCTCATGTGGAGGGGGGAAGGGGCTGACACAGTTACAGTCATCCAGGGAGCACGGGAAGCTTCTGCCAACTCCCATCATTCAGTACGCACCACTGATGGCTTTCACATGGACAGAAAGCAAGGAGACACTGAATCATCAGATATGAGAATATTTTATGAGTCTACGAGTCCAGATGGCAGACAGTAAATATATAAAATGACACTTGATAGACCCAAGCTGTTCTGGAGCTGCGCTTGAATCATTTGAAGGAAACAGCTTTGACTAATTTCTGGGCCTCTCCAACCTCCAAAGGGCATCTTAATGAAAATAACAATCGACAACTGCAACAATTGTAAGTGTGCAATGCCAAGAAATGCTCAGCAGCCTGCTGTCCCCAGTGTCGCTGATGTTTTTCACAGGTCACATTAGCTGGTACCCAAGACACAGCCCAGGCTCCGAGGACAGATTCCAGAATGTGTGCTGAGTGACGGGGCAGGGTGGTGAGATGTCCCACATTCACAATGACCTGGTCCACAGGCCGGCGGCACCAGGAGAGCAGATCTTGTGCTCACAGCATGGGTGGCATGGGAAGATTAAGACAAAAAAACCCATAGACACATTCTTCACTGTGCTAAAACGACTGAAGACATGTTTATAGTGATAGGGAAGTTTAGTATCAGCTATGAGGCAAGTGATACCAACCGTGGGGGGCCCTCTGAGTCACAGGGAGTGCTTTTAGCACCAAGGTCCCCCAACCCCGGGAGATTACGATAGGCTTCAAAGTTGAAAGACCACAATACAGGGCATTTGTGACGTTAAAGTCAGAAGAAACGGGGAAACAGAATGATCAGATGGGATGAGATAGAGGAAGGAAGGCTTCTTAGAGAAGGTGACAGGTGAGGTTAGCTGTGAAGGAAATCACAGCAGCAGGTGACTGGAGAGGACGGCGCTGAGCACACCAGAAAGAGGTGACGCGGGCCTGAGGGCTGGAAAGGGAACCATGCTTAACAGAGGCGCGAGCTTCACAGGGATCCCAGCAGGCCACTGAGAAGAAACATTAGAGCCGACCCTGAGGCCCAAGAAGGAAAACAAGAAAATTCAGATTCTCATTTCCCCTGGTACCGAGCTGGAACGTGTGGCGCTGTGTGGTCTTCAGGCAGGGGAAGCACACAGGGGCTAACCAGTCATTCCTCACACAGAGCTTTATGCCTCTCATCATTTCAACCTCTAACACAGCGGAATAAAAAATAATATAAAAGCTAAATACAGCTAGGTGCGGGGCACACGACTGCAACCCTAGCTGCTCGAAGGCTGAGGGGCACAAGCTCCAGGCCAGCCTGGGCAACGCGGTGAGACCCCATCTCAGAACAAGAAAGCCGAAAGGCTTGGGGTGTAGCTTAGTGTGAGTCCCCGGATTCAACCCCAGTACCACCGAGGGAAAAAGTAAAACATGCGCACATTCGTTACTGTGATTCTTCCACAGGTCATGAAACGCCATGTCAGGCTAGTGACACCCGAAGCTAGTGAAACAGGACAGTCCAGATACACAGGGGAGTTCTGCGTGGAGCGCGAGATGTGAATTGGAGGCTGAAGTTTTCCGTTATCTGCACAACCTTTCTAGTCAGAGGCTCAGGCAACATCTAACAAAGGCCAGAACTCTTAATCCTACATAGCGTTGGCCTTTCTTGCCTTTCCTGTTTCCTGCGGTGCACATAGCTGGTCCTCTGTATCTTTGCATGGGAAATGTAGCCAGCCTATAATGGCTACGTCGTCACTGAACACACATGCGCCTGTTCTCCTCTTACTCCCTGAGCAACACAGCATAACAATGACTGTGTGAAGTATTATAAATACTCTGGAGATGAGTTAAAGTGCACAGAGGATGTGTGTAGGTCAAGGCTGATACCGCAGCACCGTGCACTTCAGCGTCCTTGGGTTTTGAGACTGCAGGGGCCCTGGAACCAATGGATGCTGGGAGAGGACTGCATTCACCCCGTCTCCAGAACGCACCCCTTCCCACTCTGGGCAACAACTAGACTCAGGCTCTCAGGTGGTCCGCGTGTACAGGGAGCTCCTGCCCACGGTGAGTTTACATTCCAGACGAGGACGTTACTCGTGAAGTTAGGGACATGCTTGTAGTAGACGCCAAGGCCCTGACTACCTCGCTGTCCACTGATGCCTTTGATGCTTCCCTACCCTTCCTGCGCTCTGGTCCCTAGAAATTCTAGAGAATTCTGAGAGACAGGTCCCTAGAAATTTAGACCAAACAGAACCTAAATGAATTACCACCGCAGGATAATTCCTAGAAGAGACAGCAGTGGGCCTCTCCTTCTTGTCTCTAAAACACAGCACAAGAGATGAAGCCTTGGGGCTGTCCATCCGAGTCGGGGATTAAGTGATTTTCCTCCCATTACAAAGGCAAAAGAGATGCAGCTCAGTAGTACAGTACAACATGTGCTTACCATGCGTGAGGCTCCAGGTTGGATCCCCAGCACAGTGAAAAGGGGAAATACAAAAGGGAGTTGTGGTTTGCTCCTTTCTTCTTGGTTTACTGTCCAATAGCTCTACCAAAAGCAAAAATATTAAACTCAATGAATGAGAAGCTGAGTAGACAAGAGACAGGAGTGTACTCGCGGAGCTCCTGCCGTGTGGTGAACACAGGCTCCTCCTCCATGGCTTACTGATTTCATGTGCAACGTGCAGCTTTGGTTCCAGAACCACAACTTGTGTAACTTTAAGAAACTGAGACGTCTGAACCAAAATTTCAGTATAGGAAAGTGCTGTCTTCCCTAATGTCTAGTTACTGTAACATGTTTAGGAAGAACCCGAAAGAGAAGAGGGTAAGGTTAAATGGGTGGACGGTTCCCTGGGTGCTCGGTTGTGGCTGTGAAACACCAATAGGTGTTCTACAGTATTTCTTTAGGGAAAGAACAAAGGGGGGGAGGGAATGCGAATGCAATTTAATAATGAAATGTACAATGGAGAGGTAATTGAAGAATTTACTTAGTCTCCCCCTGCGCTTTACAGAGAGCGACAGAAGTGCCCTGCCCGGGGTTACCACGCTGAGTCCCTGCTCTTTCCACTCTGTCGCCTCACTGCCCGGTGCCATGTCTCCCTTCTCCCTAGATGAGCTCCCCATTGGAAAGACTTTACCATAAAACAAGAGTAAGATCCTAAGATCCTGCCAAGCATCCTGGAATCCAAGGGAACCAATAGACATTTCTGATAAGGTCTTTACTCTGTAAAATAAGTCCCGCCACAGGACTTGACAGTACAAGCTACACAGTAGAAGAAGTCCCAGGAAAATGAGATGAACCACACTGTCCTCTGAGAAGTCACCTCCCCTTACAGACCTCCGATTTCCCAGCCATACTATCCAGTGTGTCACCCACAAGGTGGGTGCACACTGCTGTCACCCCAGAGACCCTAAGCACTACAATTAATGGATGGTACTAGGCCAAGTCTCCAGGGTCCGGGCTCTCCAGCTCCACCCAGGACACAGGCCCTCTGCTGGCAGTGTGGCTAGCCTGTCCCCAGACACAGACTCCATGGCCGGCCTAATAAGGCCATCTGCAAGTTGACTGGCTGGCTTATAGGCTGTCCACTGTTTACCGTGCAGTCTCTGGGCTGGCAGGCAGAGCAGAGCCTACCTTTTGGCAGACAAAGGGTTACCCTTTGCCAAAAACCCTTAAAGGGCTGTACTGTTAGTCCATTTCCATAATAATAGAAATTTGTCTGAGCAGTCTGTGGGACTCCAGCCACAGGCTCAGTTTACTGGGTTAAAGAAAGCATCACTTTGGCAGTGGCCAGGCAAGCCAGGCTGTTAAAGGGAACCTTCTTTCCCTCTTTGACTTCTCCCAACCTCTTCTCCAGCTTCCTCAGAAAATTCAGGGAAAAGTCAACCTTTCCAGGGACTTATTTAGCATGCATCTGATTCCCTGAGGCTCCCCGAGTAGGTTCAAAATAGCAACCTACTGTCTGCAAATAGATTGCCTGTCCTGGATGCTTTAAAGAGACATCGGGTCAGGGGCGGTGAAGGAGCCACAGCACTCCACAAGATAAGTGCGTGCCAGCAAAAATGACATCTCTGTATTCTCAACTAAGGAAGCTGAGTAGCTGGTCAGATCAGGCTCGGATACATACATTCATTATCCTTAATTCCATCAAGGTTCAGGCTCAGAGGCTGTTCTGGTTCCCAGCCCCTTTGTACTTCTATATAAGGAAAAGAACGGATCTGCGGTGCTGAGTCCCGGCACACTCATCACTGTGCGGATCTCTAGCTCGTAGCCTTTGGGCCCCTCCTCATTTAAAGGCATTCCACCTTCAGCTTTCCAGAATTCCGCGTGTCCCAACAGAGTTTTGAGCAGCACCATCATCTCAAGTTCCCCGGGGTCTAGGGATGCTGAACTGGTGCAGAACTTGGGGAGGCTGGAGTGCAGGGAACAGTAATACTGTCTTGGAGGACAGAATCCGTGGGATGCCTAGTTTAGAGTCAAACTTCTCGCCAAATGTGTGATGGTGGCAAAAAGAAGCCAACAGCTCCATCATTTCACTCTTTCTTCCTTTTTTGCTGTGTCCAATATTAACTTTTCTCATGTTAGCATTTTAAAAATAATTTTTCAGTGTTCCAATATACAGCATCAGTTCTTGGTGTCTCCGAGGAATGGAGTTTGGGGTTTTTGAAGTAAGAGTTATGAAAAGAAGATGCCTATTAAATACTCACATAGTTTTCATTAATTCAGGGTTTACCCAGTGAAAATAATCTATTGAGGACCCTATAATCGAGGCGACTGGGAATTCCTGTCTAGATGTTCATGGCAAAGTGGGAAAAGAATAAGAGGTACGGGACCCTCAACGTCAACATATTGGCCTTTTGCTCTGGGAAAGTGGCCTTAGAAATCATAGTGCTAGAAAGTTACATTAGCTGCCACACTGTCTTAACACGCCTCTGCCCTCACAGCCCAGACACCGAAGGAATCGCTTCCTCTCCCCTAAGTTAGGCAAAGCAGCCGAAGAACCACAGCTGGAGGACAGGTGCACCTGGACTGGGGTGCAGAGACCCTGGGGGCCCACTGTCATGTGCAGAAGCTACAGGGTGCTCGCTTCTGGGCAGCTATTGTGTTGATTTGCATCCAAGCAGCGAATTTCCCATTACTCAAGGCTGAGTTAGCACCGAAGCCTCTTGTTTCCCCCTTTTTCTTCAGTGGTTGGCTTTTGTGGATTCCTAACCCACACTTCCACCAGAGGCCAGGCAAGAGAAAAAGGAAGCAAGACGGCTAGCTGCTGGCTGCCAACTCCTGCCAGCAAGCTGGGGCCTGCAGAACCCCTTAAAGAGGGTTGCGCCTGCAGAGTAGCTGGGGTCCATTCCAGTATTCGCACACGGCCAGACCTCAGGTCCTTGGGGACTGCAAACCAAAGACAGCAATCCAAGGATAATTTCCCAAGTCATCGGTGATGTCCATGGAACTCATACCGAGTTCATTCTAATTAAACATGACATTGTAAAAGAAAACTCCTCTGCATAGTCCCTGTGACTGACTCTCCTTAACAACAAAGGTCTCATCCAACTGGCCCTCCCGTGGGCATTTCTATGTTAGGCGAGGTCGTCCAACAGGTTTCAACACAAGACAACTATTCACACACTCAACTGCGTTAAAACAGCAACTGACACTCTGTTATGCAGATATATGTTTAGTCACCATCCGTGCAGCAGAATGCGAACCACCGCAGAAAGCGGACCACCGCACTGCTGCCTTGACACTAAAACTGCCAACTACCAGGACGAGGTGACGGGGTTTTAATCAGATCTTCCCGTTCTGAAGAGCAAAGAGTGTCTGTTCACTTTCACACGTACATGACATCTTTTGATCACTAGATCACATATGCTACGCATTTGACAGGGCGGCAGGAAGTGATCTTAAAACGACTATACACTAAATCGGGGCTGGAGTGTACTTCTGTGGCAGAGCACTTGCCTGGCATGTGCAAGACCCTATATTTAATCCCCAGCACT
>PVJO010008760.1:0-54086 GCA_004026905.1 Hystrix cristata | reverse complement strand
AGCTGTAAGCCTCCGCTTGCAGTACTGATGCAGCTTACAATTACCCATGTCCTAGTCTCCATTAGAAAAGAATTCCTTCAAAACCTGATTCCTTGACTGCACTATGTCGTCCCCTAGTGACAGAAAGAAATTAATGCATTTCCCAAAGTCACTTTCACAAACTCTACTCTTAAGTGTGACAGCACCACTGCAGCTAGGACACTTTTGTTTACAGCAGCTTAAATATGTCCACGAATATGTAAAAAGTTGAAAGTTAGTAAATTATTTCATTTATTTATGCAACAAGTATTTATTGAGTATCCCATATGCCAAGCCTTATTCTGGGGCCTGGAATACCGTGAGGTCAACTTCCTGAAAACAGGCTCCAATTCCAGTGATAAACACACGGAATGTAAGTATGACATGATGTCCTTTTACTCTCACACAGGCCTAATGTAGTTTATGTACAAGAACTATCAAATACTCTGGAAATGCCAGTGACTTTGGTTGCTGGCTTCTCTCTTTACCTACTTTTCTGCCATTCTTCGGCCTCCACCCCTCCCTCGGCCCAGAACTTCCCACCGCATGTCCTCTATCATTGTCTGTTGAATAAAACAACTATGGGCCAAAGAATGCAAACTCATGAGTCCAAACTAAGAGGTTTTATTGTCAGCTAAGTCAAAGGATGTTCACTATTTCCAGTTGTCCATATTATGAACTAAAACATTTATAGTTATAAAAGAGAGGCAGTCTCATAAAAAAGTAATAGGTCTCTATATAAGAACGGATGCAATAATGTACCATAATAAAAGTGTTGTGTGCAAACATTACAACTGTGTGAATGTTTTATTTAGAATATCATGTCAGACCGAACAATAATCATTAACCCACAAACTGAAGAACACAAAGTTCCCTCCTCTTCACTCAGTGCTTCATACATTGGTGACATCAGAATCAATAATGTTCTGAAATAAGCGAGTTCTTACAGGATGCTGGGTGCTACAGGACGTGCCAAGGCAGCGGAGAGGATCCCTGTGCCAGGTAGGGGCGCTGGTGGCAGGGCTGTCGCCTCACCTGGGGAAACCAGGGCTCTGGGTGACTGCTGGTGCCCTTCTGGGCTCAGGAGGGGTCTGCACGTGGCAGTGACTCTCCTGGCACTTTATACTGGCCCTAGAAGCTGGCAGCATGTTCATGGCACTTGGAGAGTGTTCTGCTGATGTGACACTCGCTGTTTTTAAGTGTTAAAGTACAATATACACACATCCTATAAAATAGAGCCACTTGCCTATTTCCAGGCCAATGGGCAAGAGAGTCTCCTGGGAGTGTGAAATCTCACAAAGCTCAACACACACGCATTCTTGTTTCTGCTCAAAATTCTATAAGCACTATTCAGTTTCTTGCCACTGAGATTCTTCCAGTTAACAGAGAGGCCTCTGAAAGGGGGATTCCACAGTTACGGGGTCTGGAGTTTTGTAGGAAGAGGGCAAGTTTTGTAAGATCTAATGTGTGATTCAAATTCATAGTAAACATAAACAACTAATGTTAAACTATGCAATTGAGCTTTGTTAGGTAGAACCTTCTTTTTGGAAAAGCAGCTTAGTTGATTTTCAAGTAAAATTCGTGTGATTTTTAAACTTTAAGGCTCAACAAAATCCAAATAATTTTTTAAGTACTTTTTTTATGGCCAAGGCCTAATGTTCATTCTACTGACTTAGATTCTAATCTCGCTCATTCTTTAGGGCTATATAAGGGAAGGTGGAAAGAGGTTTAAATTCAAATCAGTTTCCAAATGTAAGGGGAAAAAATATCCTCAAAGTTCTAATTTGCTGATCTAAACTGAAATTTTAAACAGAGGTATAAACGGATATGTGGGGTCACACTGAGAGTTATCTGATACGGTGATCCAGGCTTAAACAGTACCATGAAGATTGTGGTCCTGTTATCTTTGTTACGTTTAAGTTTTTGATAGTGGTCACGTCGATACATATATAGTTAGAAGGCACTTTTATGCAAAAAGATTGGTTCTGTAATTTCATATTAAAATTGTATTACAATTTTATTTCATAAAATTTTACACTATTTAAAAAATGAAAAAGGCACAAACTCTCCGGATTCTTTGCAGTCTGTGACTAGAGCCAGTTGGAAGTCAGCTAGCTACGAGGGGTCAGAAAGCCAACCTGAAACCCTCGCGAGGACACAGGCTGATGCTCCTGAAGCTCCTAGAACATTTTCGCTGGCAACTTGAGGGCATTTCTCGCTCCCTACAATCATCGAGGTTCACTGATTGCAACAAATGTGCCTTCCACTGGTAGATGCTGATGGTGGGAGAAGCAGGACGTAGTGGGGATCCAGTTGCAGGAACATCTCTGTGTCTTCTGCTCAATGTTGCTGTGAACCTAAGACTTCTGTAAAAAATATTTTAACACACACACACACACACACACACACACACACACACACCCTGTTTGTATAATTCTAGTCCCAGCTGTATTTCATAGGTTGAAAAACTGGAAGATCAACACCACTGGTAGAGGATGGGTGAGTGCACTGGTCCTGTGATGAAGGACACCTTGTCGTCTCCTAGTCACACCTTCGCTTTCCCAATTCTGCTAAACCAGGAACCCTGATTCCAAGCTCTTTCACGGAATTTGGGATCCTCCTAAATTCTGGGGAGCCACCTCTACACTCCCCAGCCCAAAGACAGCTGCCTCAGGAGGCAAAGAAATGTGACTGGGATGGACGGGAGCCAGGCAGTGCTCTTGGCTTCTCCACAGGACACGCTCAGGGGCTGGTCTCCACACTTTCTCTTCTGCAGTTTGAACCCAAGTATCTTCACGGTCATTCATGATGAAGTCATGTGCATGTAAGCAGGCGTCATGCCTCAGAAGATAAGAGGTGCCACTGCCCACCGCTCTCTGTGGGGACCCCTTCTGCATGGACAGCTCCATGGGTGGGGACGATGCCACACTGAAAGAAGTATCTTAGTGCAGCCCACGGGGCACCCAGCTAGCCAGGCCTCTCCATCCCTCCTGTACCCTCCCCTGCCATATCTTCTCACACACACAATGAGGACCAAGTTCTCATTCTGAGCCATGTATAGAAATCTTGTGGTAGGCACCAATGAAAAACACAGTCATGTCCCATTTATCCAGTGTTTGCCTGCATGCAAAGCGCTTTCGATATCCCATTTAATCTTCACTCCATGAAAATGTACATCGTAAAGTGTTTTATAATTTACAGAATGCTTTAGCCCGTATGGCTGCATGTGGGTCTGCTGGCCTGAAGTTACGTATCACTGACCTCGGGCCACAGATGAGGATACCGACCCCCTAGAGCTTAGTGACGAGAGAACCGACGGCTGGGTAGGTCTCAGAGAGGTACCTGTGCACCCATGTTCTTGTACCATTCTCACAACAGCTCAACTGCATGAGAAACTTAAGGGCTCACGGCTGGATGAATGGTTAAACAAAAGGCAGTACACACACTCAATGCGTATTACTCGGCCTGAAAAAGAAGGGAAGTTTTGCTATATTTGACAAAACGTAGGAAACCCAACAACATTATGCTAAGTGTGATAAGCCAGCCACAAAACAACTAATACCGTATGATTCCCCTTACATGAGATACTTGGAGAAGTCAGAGTGATAAAAGTCAAAAAATAGAATGGTAGTTGCAGGAGTTAGGGGAGGACAGAAAGAAGAATTGGTACTCAATGAGTAGAGAGTTTCCATTGTACAAGGTGAAAAGGGTTCTGGAGACGGATGGTAGTGACGGTTGACATTATGAGTGTAGTTAATATCACCAAACTATATGTTGAAAATGGTTAAGATGGTGACTATTAAGTCATGTGTATTTTATCACAGTGTAAAAAACTGGAGATGAAATCCTATGGGCTAGTATTGAGTGACAAGGAAAACAAAAATGGTTAACAAGCGGATTGTGTGGCAGCAGGTGTGGGGCTGAGGAAGGGCTTTATGGTGGTGGCGAGTTGTTCCAAGTCCCCGGCTCCTTGGTGGCAACTCTATAGATGGAAATGACCAACCTGCATTCCATGATGGCGGCCACCAAGGTGGCTCCAGTGCTCTCTGTTGTCCCCAGTGTCTGTGGAGAATCGTGGACACTAGGAATGAAAAGAGTTGGTCTGTCCTAAAACACAGTACCAGTTACTTCTGGGCAACAGAGCCTGAAATGTGTGTTCGGGGACAGCACAGGAAGTGCCGCCATTTCATGTGAAAAGCCTGCTTTATTCAAAACTGCTGTTTTCAAGCCTTGGCCACAGAGGCTGCAGACATGCTGGACTCTGGCTGAGGAAGGGTGAAGCTAGAGAGAGAAGAAGATTGAAACAAGATTCTCACTGCATTCTTCTGGTGACAGATTTGGAACATGAGCTAATGCACACACCCGCACAGCCAAAGTCTAGCAGAAACAATGCTATCTACAGATGCCTCGGGGCATCTTTCTGAGCCCAAACTTGCCTCTCCCCACTGGCTCTCAGGAGCAGCTCAGTTTTTTTAATTGAGGGGAGGGTGTGGGTGATCCCTGCAAGACAATATGTCATTTTGTTTAGCTTTAGAAGTATTTGATCATGCTGATCTGGCCAAGAAAAAAAAGTTTTCTGCACCACGAATACTTCATCTCTGTAGTAACCAGTCTGAGCAAGTACAGGAGGAGGCCCAGACTGAGAGAGGGTCCCGGCATAGCCCCTGCGCCTCGGCTTGACCTGGGTCACGCAAATGCCCACAAAACAGCCATTTTCTTCTCTTGATTAGAACATTAATCATGACAACATTCCTTCGTTTTGTTTCTTTTCTTTCTTTCCTTTCCCTCTCTCTTTCTCTTTCTTTCTCTTTCTCTCTCTCTCTCTCTTTCTCTCTCTTTCTAACAGGTTCTAAATTATGACAACGTTCTTCCTCTCCTCCTTTCTTCTCATTCTCTCCGTATTGGGATGAACCCAGGATCTTGTTCATGCTAAGCAAACACTACCACTGGGCTACATCCCGATGCGAGAAATTTTGTTTTTTCGTTTTTTTAAAATCCATTTTTGATTTTTATATATGTACTTTAGCTCAGTCTTTTATTTTCATTCCCAAGCTCTTCGTTGTCTTCTAGGTAGAAGCAAAAAGAAAAAATTCCCAGCAGTCAGAAAGACAAGATTTGGGTGGCCTAGCAGGTGACTGTCCTTTAGGATAAGTCTGAAAAAGGTGTACCAGTGGTACAGGAAGCAAGATGAGAGCCCTCTGGCATTTGGTTGGCCCTTCTGAAAGTTCGCCATTCTAATGGGAGAAGGGGAGGTAGGAACCAAGTAATCATGCACATGAACAAACTTATAAAATACATTACATGGGCCAAATGACATTTTTATAAGGATCACTTAACAATATTTACTCCGAGGGGCCTGGTAAACTGCTTAGTGGTAAAGTGCTTGCCCAGTATGCATCAGGCCCTGGGTTCCATCCCAAGCACCTAAAAAAATTATTGTGCATTAGTTACATAAGAGCCCAACTAGGAATCAGAAAGGAACGTCAAATTTATTTGGGATCTTGTGGTAGAACTAAATGTAGGGCTGGAAGGGGCTTGAGGAGTGCCCTGTTCAGTGGTTCTCGCTGTAGCTAGCTGTTAAGCTCTGCTGAGCAGCCTGAACTGGCCCGCGGCCCACCACACCGGCCAGATGGCTGCAGAATCCTGGGTGGGCTCCTGGCCCTGGAACTTCTGGAAGCTTCCAGGTGAGTCGGTAAGCACCCCCGAGGCCGGGTGACCCTTCACATTTGGCGGTGGACACACGGGTTGCTAAGGTGCTGCCAGCAGCACACACAGGAATCTAAGAACTCAGTTTCCTTTTTTAGACCTCACATTATTAACACAAAATGTGTCACCTGATGATGCATGTTAAACAAATATTATAGAGCAAGCAATTAAAATTTTATCCTTCTCAGAATATGAAATGCAGGAGGAAAAGATCCCTACACAAAAATTAAGTCATGGAATTACGATAAAAACACAAGCAAACGCATGGCAGTGAGGCAGGCAGGAAGGGATGGGCCACGGGAGGCCGTCCTAACTAGACCCTCTGGGGCAGCCACGGTGCCGCCTGCAGGGACCACCGTTGTGGAGAGCACAGGAGGACCCGGCCCGTGTGACGGTCAGTGCCTACGACTATGCAGTTCCAGGTTACGTCTAGCATGCAGACTGTGAGCACGCCCTTCCAGACACCACGTCTAATGCGACTGCACACAGTCACTCCTGATATCTGCGGTGCGCTTTCTTTAAAGCCGCTTCTGGCCGCACGCAGGCCTCCCTGTTGTTAATACACACGGCTCTGTGCTAACTTGAAAGGTTTGCCTTTCGTTGTGGTTTTTGTCCGAAACATGTTACGGCAATTGCATGAGCTTTTCATCCAGGGAAAATAGCTAACGATACCAGCATAAATAAGTTCCCCCAGCAAAGGCAGAAAAATAAGAAGCCTCCCTCGCAGAGTTTCCTTTATTTACCTTGTTTTCCACAATGCCACATGCCAGCGCACACATTGGACTCACAAACCCCACAGCTGCAGCCGAAAGGAATTACAACGATCAAAATGTGCTATTAGTTATCTATGACGAGGATGCTTCCAGACCACTCGCAGGGAGAACAGTGGCTTACTGCATCATGAAGTCTCACTGCACCCTAAAGCCTCACTCTGGAAGTGGGAACGTGTTGAAGCGGAGCTACGTGCCCTCTCTGTCTTGCACCTCGCACCCTCTGGCCCTCATTCTGGGAGAGGTTTCAGCTTGGGGTACAATCTGCAGTTATAGAAGGAGGTTCTTGCCACAGGCCCATTTCAGGATTAGACTTGGACATTCGGCTCTGATTCAGAGGCAGCCAACTGCTGGCAGATCATAGACGATGCCTAGTGCAAAAGGCAGCCTGCAGATAAAGAGCCTGCACTCTCACGACACGCGTGAGCACAGCTCTCAGCCACAGGGCTTGCTGCTGTGTGGCGCAGGCCCGTTATTCCCTCCAAGGATGGCTCTGCCGGGAACCGAGGACACTCATGTCTATAACCGAGCGCTAGGCATAGTGTGGGCTTCTGAAGATTCGTCCTTGGGTGTCGCTGTCACCTGCTGCTCTCACACTGTCACCTGTCCTCGGCCCTCTGGGCTTCTCCCTATCACACTTTCCTGGAACAGGAAGACACGGAAGCCTTTCTAACTCACTGCTGTGCATCTGTTCACCTACTCGGCAAGCTGGTTCATTGCTGAGTTTCTGCTCTTCTTCCTCTTTCCACCGGTTCACTGCTTGTTAGGTATCTCTGCGGTGCATTTGGTAGTTTTCAATTATTTTGTCAAAACCCGTGTCCTGGCGATTAGGTTATACTGCATTCTCTTTGCATTCACCAATTTATGGACCTATTAGCAATTCTAAACTCCTATGATAGAGATGCTATCCATGGCAAGAGAGTTTGGATTATTTTTTGCAATAACTTAAAAACCAAGATATCATTCCTGGTGGATCTCTAACTGCCCCTGCACATGGAGCAGCTTCCAATATGGGCTTAAGCTGCGGCCTTTGCCTTCCCTGCTTGGGGCAGCCTGGCTGCCACCCCAAGGCCTAGGAGGATTACACTCTCCTTTCTGAAGGAAGGACTGGGCAGGTGAAGTGTTCACCCCCAGGATGATTTGGGGAGGAAAGAAAAAGAAATGTCTCCATGCAAGAGTATACATGCTGATGGGGTCAGGTCTTCTAAATGCAATCTGTAAATTGGGTAAAACTGCAAAGTTCAGGTTTCAAGGGGCTCTGCAATACCATGTTTTAAGATGTAAAGGGTCAAGTCTAGAAGAAGACTAAATCTAATTTTAGAGGGAACAAAGAGAGATGTACAATTATTTAAAACCCTTTCGTTTCCATTAAGACGCTAATGAAGGATTTCTTACTGCCAGGCTACTAATGAAGGATTTCTTACTGCCAGGCTACGGGGAGCCGTGAGCACACTTTCCTTCCTCAGACGGGACGGCTTCGGAGGCGAATAAAAGACGGGCCGGGTTGCGCAAGGGTGCTTCATTCCCAAAGAGGGAGACTCTGTGTAGGAGCCCCCCGAATCCCTGCCCTCCTCTCCTCCTCTTACCCAACACATAGAATGAATTCAATGAATATTAAAGCAGAAAAAGGGAGAGGGGAAAGTAGGAGGAAAAGTTATTAATTTTGTTTCTTAAAAACAGGAATCTTTGTATTTCCAAGAAAGAGTTCTGCGGGGGGCATGGAATGACGCAAAACAGGCGCTCACACACAGCTTTTAAAACAACAACGGAAAAAGCCTTCTGTGTGCACATGCTTGAACTGAAGTCTGAAACACAGCGCAAGAACTCTGGCTCCAGACTGCACAACTTGCCCAAGAATCCTGATAGAATTTATGGCCAGACGGTTCATCTAATTTCTTCAGCAGTAGGTTTGAGCATACTTGGTGCCCAGCTCATGGAACAGCTGGCTGGGCCAGGAGGGAGGTGATGAAACGACACAGGAATGAGCCGAGGGAGCCTTCTCCCTCGCAGCAGTCACACGTCTCACTTAATCAAAGGATCTGTCCAGGCCCCCTCGGACCACATACGGAACAAAATGTGTACTGAAGAGAACACTTAATGGGCACCCAAGGCATATGTTTTTAAATGACCTAACTGTTATTTCTGGAATTTTATTTAATTTCATATAAAACTAGACTGCTAATAGATGTTATACACAAAGCCAAGACTCAATTCACAAAGGTGATTCCATGTAATAAGCCCAAGGTATGTCTTTTAAATTTCAATTTATGTTTGTCATTTCTTGATTCGTGTGATAAAAATATTGCTAAAGAGTAGCAGAAGGGTCACAATGAAATATCCAGTCTTCCCTCGACATTTCCTAGTTGAAGGCTATTAGTTTCTTGTTTGTCCTTACACAGTTTCTTCATGGTAGCAAATACAAATACTTTTTCTCTTTTATACAGAAGTAGTAACATGTAAAGTGCATGTGGGAGATCTTCCAGAATAGGCACAGATACCTTCTCCACTTTCACAGCTGCATAATATTTCACGCTATACACTCCATACGTGGGTTAATTGCGCCTTACTGTGAATGCTAATGATGGTGCTAATATTGTGTTATTTCAAACAAAGCTACAGTGGAGAATCTTGAACCTAAGTGGATCTGAAAGAATTCTGGCAGAAACTGCCAAATTGCTCCTCACTGAGCATGACACTTTACATTCCCATTAGTCCTCTTTCGTGAGTGTCTTCAGTTACACTTTTGTGGCTGCCTCGATGTCATCGATCCATTCAAAACAATGACCTTTTATGGTCATTTTGACCATGGAGCAGAGCTAGAAGTCACACTGTACCAAATCTGGTGAATAATATAAATGAGGGCACACAGTAATCTGTTTAAATGCCTGCCTTTCCGTTGGATGGCATACAGTAGCAGCACTCACCATATTTTGATCATACCTTATAAAGACATGAAAAAGGGCTTCCAGAACCGCTTCGGAAAATGGCAAAAACAATAGAATGAATGCGTTCAAGGTGAGGGGAGCATTCTAGGGGAGATTAATGGCAATGTGTCTCTCACTGTAACACATTTTTTAGAACCTAACATTCATCATAGTCCTTCATCACTCCTTTTATCAGCCATTTTTCTGTAATACGAGTTGCTGTACCTTTTCTATGCTCAGGTGTCTTCCAAGAGCAAAAGTGGCTTTTAAAAAAGCATAGTTGATTTTTATCAATCTTTTTTTTTTTTTTTTTTTTTTTTTTTTTTGGTGGTGCCGGGGATGGAACTCAGGCCCTTGTGCTTGCAAGGCAAGCACTCTAATCACTGAGCTAAATCCCCAGCCCCGATTTTTATCAATCTTTTCTTTCTTGATTTCTGGATTCTAAATAAGTTGGACAGGTCTGCCAAATCCATGTTATGAAGAGAATTTTCTACATGTCATTTTGGTACTTTTTTTTTTACTCTGAAAAAAAATTTAAACCTATATGAAATAAATATAACACTGCAAAGAACCTCCCAATCTACCCAATCATCTAGATTCAACAATTATCACGGTTTGGCCATATCTGCTTGTTCTCAGTGTTCCTTCTCTGCAAAACTTTGAAAGCAAACCCAAGATACTGAGTCAATTTTATCCCTATATATTCCAACATACATTAAAAATTATGGTTACTTCCTTACATTGCTGTAAAGCTATTATATTATGTAACAACTTTAACAGTATTATTTTGTATCTAATGCTTGATCTACATTCAGTTCTCTGCGATTGGCTTTTTGGATAATAATCAGCTAGCAACACTTATGTCACACTGAGTGTGAAGGGTCCCGACTGGTGAGCAGACTCTGAGTGCCCCGTGCACTCCGGCCCACCTGAAGTCCCGCTGATGGAATTCCTGGTTTACGTCTCTTATGTGAGAAGCAAAGTGCTCCGGTGCGCTTTGTCACACATGTGAAAGCTCTTCCCGGGCCATTTCAGGCATCAGGGCAGCGGCTGGTGTGGCCTGAGAGCCACTCAGGTGGAACTGAGCTGAGACAGCTGTAGAAGCCGCCAAGTGGGCACTCGAGCCACGAGGCTATGTGAGAAGACTCTCATGTCAGCTCCGGCAGGAGTGTCTGTGTGCCATGGTTCTAGTGCCACCCCTTGTTCAAGATAAAAATTACTTGACATTTTATAACATCCTGGAATATTTTGGAGAGGAATGGGCGACAAAAGAATGTGATGCCAGTGGGTATGGTGCACATGCCTGTAATCCCAGCTACTTCGAAGGCTGAGGTAGGAGCATGGAGAGTTTGAGGCCAGTCTAGGCCACCATGGGGAGTCTCTGTCTCAAAAGAAAAAATAAAAAGGGCTGCAGGGTGGGGCTAAGTAGTGGAGTGTCTTGCTTGCCTAGTGAGGCTTTGGGCTCGATTCCCCAGTAGAGAGAGAGAGAGAAAGGAAGGAAGGAAGGAAGGAAGGAAGGAAGGAAGGAAAGAAAGCAAGCAAGCAAGCAAGCGAGCGAGCAATGCCCCAGGTAAGAAGTCTAAATACAGTGGGTAAGTTCAAAAGCCTTTCTAGAGACAGGCATTCTTACTGCTAGGTTTGGGTAAAGGCAGGACCCTGGTCTGCCGTATCTTGCAGATGAGACAAAGGTGTGTCTAGAGGCAAAACTGCTCCTTGGAGAACTATTGGTCTCAACCAAAATGAATCTCTCCGGGGTGACTAGCGCCAACGAATTCCTTGGGATCCCACATTCAGGGCAGCTGAGAGGTTCAAGGTTACATATGGATATTATATAAAAAGGGCAAGCCTCTCATTCCATGGACTTTAAGCCCCAGGAGACACCAAACGGCCTAGAGGGAGGAGTGGGGGATGGAATGGTGTGAAGTCTGTCAGCAATATGTCAGCTTGTTTTTCTCTAGAAATATTCCATCTGCCCCGGGGGGCAGCCCAGATGTTGGCAGGACTCACCTCTCCAGCTATCTCAGAGAAAAGCACTTTTTCGTTGTTCTTCCCACTACGAGGAAGAGGAGTAACTGCTGGGTGCTGGGTGGAGTGTGCGCCAGCCTGGCGAGAGTGCGTCTGAGCAGCCACAGACACCAGTGACCGGGCCCTCATGCCAACCTGTGCCAGGCATGCTCAGGGAAATATTTCAGGGTTTTGGCTCTCCTTTTAGCCCTCTTTCAGCCCCTTGTGTGCTGGTTGTGACACTGGGTAACAGAACGACTCCACACATTGGCATCACTCATGATAGTAGTGAGGGGATCAGACGTGAACGCCGTGAGCCAGGCTGAGTCACCCGCACCCTGAGAAATGAGCTCCCCACCTTCGAGCCTCAGGGTCTGGGGGGCAGCGCTGTTGCTACCCTGCAGGTGCTCTGCCCGAGGACACTACGTTCAGCAAATCGTTTGTATGTCAAACAAACAGCTCTGGCACTTTGGGCCCAATAAAAATAAACAGAGGGCCTCGTGTGTTCTCTTGGATTTGAAGGATGATTTTCCAGGTGATATGTTATGCAGTTAAGAAGAAAAACTTTGTAAAGGAAGTAACTTTCCAAAATATCCCTAGACTCTTGGGAACTGTGCTTCTTCTAGACACCGCTGCCCTGACGGGACAGGAGGGACGAAAGACGGCCGTAAAGGCTGCGGCTGCCGGGCTGATGTAGGAGGGAAGGCGGCGGCACTCCCCCACGCTGCCCATCGGAGTCACTCGGAGGAGGCTTGCAGTCCCTGCCTGCTGCTTATAAGCAAACAGGCTGGACGGGGCCCCACAAACTCTACTTTTTAGGAGCTCCATCAAGTAATTCTAATGACCACTCAGTTTGGAAAACAGTGACTTTGATGCAGTATGGTATCTTCCCAGACACAGGCGATACGATTTAGTGTATTTCAATTAATCTAGATTTTCCTCTAGATGAATAAGTATGCAAATATTCATCTTCAAATGTGAATTTCAACCCAAACAGCATCTTCTTCTTTTGTGCATATTTTAAAGGACTTTACTAATGGACTAAAAGTCAGATAATCATCATATATGAGCTCCCAAAATTCCCCCCACTCCACACCGGTAGGGAATGTCTCCTCTGTCCTGTGGAATGTGCGAGGTGATTGTGGTGGCGGGATCTCGGTGTGGCTTTGCTGCAGAATGCTGGTTCCCCCATGTCCCGAACTCGCCCCTTAGAAAGCTGGCTTTGGCACGGCCGCTCAAGCATCAGGGACTTTGTTATTGTAAGCAACACCAACGTAAAATGTTTTAAAACTGTGTTTAAAAAATTAAAGGATGTTAAATCATTTCCCAAGATTACGTGTAAATCATAAAGTCAAATAATCCACTTTTAACACCAAAGTTACAAAAAAATTTCAATTAAATTTTAGTTAGAAAAGTGCTTGCAGCTTATAGCTAAGAAGGAAACCTAGAACTCCTCTTTGCCCTCATAAGGATCCTCCTCCTCCTCCTTCATCCAGTAAACAGGGCCATGCAGGCAAGAGGTGCTTTTGGTGTGCCGCATGCACCAACCCATTTGATCCTTATAGCAAACCTACGTGCTATGCATTGCTATCATTCCCATTTTACAGACAAGAAAAGTGAAGCAGCGGTTTAGTTTTTTGCCCACCCTAATACAGGTAATACAGCACCTAAAAGTGTTGCAATTGGAAACAACACACTGGCTTTAGGTGCCACAAGAAAATCTTACTCTCAGACATCAGGTTAGCAAACTTGTATTTAAGAAACAGACCAATAATTGCTCTTTTAAGTAACCATTTAAAAAAGAAGAAGAAGAAACCATTTTATCTTGCCAGTCACATTGGCTGCCCCTGTAATTTCAGCTTTCAGGACAATGAGGCAGGAGACTCGCAATTTGGAAGCCAGATGGAGCAAATTAGTGAAACCCTGTCTGAAATAAAATAAAAAATGCGCCAGAGACAGAGCTCAATGGAAGCATGCTTGTCCAGCATGTATAAGGCCCTGGGTTCAATCTCCAGTACTGAAAGAAAAACACAAAGCTGCCATGCTGCAATCTAAGGATTGATCTCATTTGTTTTAGCAACAATTAATTTTTTAGACATTTATTATCTTGCTTTTAAACCTGCTTAAATTATCCTAATTCTCCTAGATATTTCTTAAAATCCAAGGCTGTGTTATTCAGCCTATTTTCTCCACCAATTCACAAAGCACATTCAACACAGAGCTGGATTAAGTGGCCAATTTTATTATTTTATTGGCGGTACCCTCTGTGTTTAATTACTCATTTTGTGAAAAGCAAAAACTGGCTATTCCTTGCTTGTCATTTGCAGTATAAAAATGAAACTGTCTAAAACAAAAACACTTAATTATTTCCCTTCTGGAGAAGGTCTAAGTGAATCAAAAGTATCACAAAACAAATTATTGGGAAGGACTTTAGCAGATGAGGAAATCAAACAGCGTTTCAGCTCTTTGTACTTCCTGCTCTTTCAGCTCATTCAAGTGTGTGTGTGTGTGTGTGTGTGTGTGTGTGTGTGTGTGTTCCCTTCATTAATTTCTTCATCCACAAATATGTGTTGAGCACTTGCTGTATACCAAGAATTGGGCTGTAATGGCGAGCAGTCCTACACATCAGGGATAATATTAAATACATACAATTATAAAAACATTTTCAAAATCCTGTTTAGATTTGCTTGAAGATGGTCACCTATTTGACAAATCCTGTTTTCTAAGTACTTGAGGGCTTCCATACTTCTACCCTGCCTTCCTCACATTCAAATAAGTTTAATAAATCTAAGCTGAAAATGATGCTTTTCCTATACAGTTTGCCATAATATCATAATAGCCCATCTAAACAATACGATTCCTCTTCTTTTTTTTTTTTTTTTTTGGTGCTGGGGATTGAATCCAGGACCTTGTGCACAATAAACACCTTCTTTACCCCTGAGCACCATCCCCAGCCCCTAAGCAGTAAGATTCTAAAGAAGACCAAATTTAGTTATTCTTTAAATCTCTATCAAATCAAGTTATTCCAGCATATAGTAGTTGGCTAATTAAATCTTTACTATTTGAGAATATCTATTTCTACCTTTAAGATAAAAATGTGTCAGCCTGTTCTATAACAGTGGAGTTTGGTCAGTCATATGTGCAAAATTTTCCAAAATCATATATAACATTCAACAAACTGATCTACCTGATGGATTTCAAATAAAGCCTCACACTGAAAACTTGACTTCCCATTAGGATTTACTGCTATGCCGCGTTGGTGTTTTTATATAAGGTGGGAAGGGGTTTTGAATATGCCGCTTTCCTACAGGACATGTCCCCAGAGCCCCATGTGTTAAAGGTTTGCTCCTGAGGGCTGCGTACTGGGAGGTGGGGGAAACTTCAAGGGGCGGGACCTACTGGAAGGCCTTAGGGTACTGAGGGGTATGGGGCCCCAGGTGCCTTGTACTCTCTTACCCCCTCCCCGCCCCGGGAGGGGAAGCCTCGCCACAGCCCCAGAGCAACAGGACAACTGACCAGGGAACCACAAAAGACCTTTCTCCTCATCAAGTGTTCGTCTCAGTATTTGCTACAGAGATGAGTGACTGACACACAGCCCAGTATGCCCCTTTTGTGTAAGGATTACTTTAAGCTGAAGGCAACGGAAAGCAGCAGATACAAGAAGCGTTCTTGGCCCTTGTTTTTTGTGCCCAGAAGCAGGGCGTTGCCTTCCCATTGGGAAGGCATCCCTTGTCTTCAGGCCCAGAAAGGGGACAGCGACTCTTACCACCAGAGATGGGGCCTTGGCTCAGGAGAGGTCAGCATGGACAAACCTTACCAAAGGAAAATTGATCTTCATCAGTTTCTTACACTTTATTGTCCCTGGAAGCCCAAACCCTCTTTCCTTTATTAAAAAGGGCACATGAGCTCCCAAGTCTAACCACTTCTTTAAACCTCGCTGCTTTTCTGAATAGCTCCACAAGTGTAAAACATTAATAAATTCGTATTCCTTTTCCTATTAATCCGACTTTTGTCAGTTAATTTTGCAAGCCCCCAGTCACTTCACTGCAGAGTAAAGAGCTTTCCCTCACTGGTAAGTGCAGGGCAGGTCATCTATTTCTCCTAGGCTTCATTTTTAAATTTCAAAAACTATGTAAATCACTTCTTTTACTTAATCCTAAAATGATGGAGTACAGAGTACACCCAAGCAATGCTCTTTTTCTGGCTGGGGCCAGACCCACAGAGAGGCCGAGTCACTGGCTGGTTCTAGAGTATTCTCTGAGGTGGCGGGATCCTCAACGGATGTGCCTGGAGAGCATACGTGGCTTGCTCCATTGTGCTGTATGGCTATTTCAACCTAAGTCAACTAGATAGCAAGCAAATTCATCTTGAGAAACACTGTCCACTTCACTAGAAAATGGCCATCGAGGACACGAGAGTCATTTTTGGAGACTCATGGAAGGATCCTACTGGGCACCAGCAACCATGAAGTTTCTGTGAACTGGCCAAGTACACAATTCACTTATCACTGGTGGGCTCTGTATTTTCATTACAGATTAGGCTTTTCTCAAGTTAGTTTGTGTGTGGCTCTTCGTGGAACAAGGGAATAAACAAAGTCGGCCAATGCAGGGCGAATATGCCAGCAAGTGGGGATATTTGCTCTAGAAAGTGGTGCTTGCTGGGATAGTCCAGAGTCTGGTACAGATGGAAGGAGGTTTTCAGGTCCTGAACATGGGCTCTTATGGTCACGGGTCATATAAAGATGTCCTCCTAACCCGAAACCCGAGATAAAATGGTAAGAGACGCACTACTGAGGGGCAGCACATGTAGAGACATCAGCTGGCTCACACCAGACGGGAGAGGAATGTTCTCGTGGGAAGAGGGCCTCGCCCAGGCCTCTTCAGGGTGGAGAGCGTTTAATACACTTGGTTTTTCTGAAAGCTGCATACGGAGCCAAAGCCCAGCAGCTGCACACAGTTCAGATGAAGAGCTGAGACTGGACTCATAATTCTTGGGGAGGGGAATTGAGTACCTAACGCGTCACACTCGAGTTTTGCTTCGTGTCATTAAGCTGTGGAAAGGAAAACACGGTCTTTTCTGAGTCCGGCAGCCCGATTGCTGCTCCCTGACAAAACAAGTCTGCAGAAGAGAAGCAGCACAGGCCTGGGCCTCAGGCAGGATTTGCTATGGGTCCGTGAGCACGAAGGGAGACAAAGCAGGGCCGAGCCCAGGCCTTCCTCAACGCTTCTCACACACACACACTGCCCGGCCCTCCTGGACCCTCTTAGCCAAGGTCCAAGTGCCTTCAGGCTACTCGTGTGTGACCTTCCGCATGCAAGGGCAAGGTGGGGCCCCAGCACAGGGGCCTTTTCACAGACACTGCACTCTGCCCCTCCTTCCTGACGAAACCTTTGGGTGGGATGGAGCAGGCCCGGTTCACCCCCTGGGCCACGTCCCCAGTCCCCCAGCCCGCAAGCGAGCTCTCCAGCACTTTAAGGCAGACAGCAGGGAAAGCCGGCAGAGCTCTGAACACTACACAAGCCTGTGGGAGGGGATCTTAGGCCAAAATGTGGCCACCAAAGATTCATGCAGCTTTGTCGCTGCCCCAGTGGCTCAGAAGGGCAACAATGAAATCCCTCCATGGAGAGATCATCCAACAGAGGGCGAGTGGTGGTCATGGCCCGAGGCTTAAGAATTGAAGCTGGAAACTCTTGGTGTTAAAAACCCTCCGTGAATTTCTCTGGAGGCTGATAGAAGGCACTACGCACACATACAAGCACAATTACTTTTGGTCATCCATGTTTATATTCTATTATATACTTCGTTTGCTTAAGAATATATGTTTTCCCAGCACCCCCTCAAAAAGAGCACATGTTTTAGGAGATTTTCAACACCAGAGGAAAAAAGTGTTTCCAAATGGATCATGAGTCACAGTGTGAGAAAAAGGAAGGAGGGAAGCACAGGATTTTGTGTAATTTGTTGGGCTGTCAAACTTTAATGACTCTTTCTGCCAAAATGATTTTGTTCAGTTAAAGCTAAAACTAACCACATGTATGACAAATATTTACAGTTGGGGTCAAGAGTGTTTACTCTTAGGCAGTTAGCTTTTACAACTAAAGAGCTCTGACCAAAGATGAACGGAGAGCAGCCTGAGCTGGTAGTTAGCACTTCTCAGAAAGCCACAACACCCAGCCTCCGTGCCCAAAGCCCACCCTTCACCTCTGTGAATAAGCCAGAAATATCAATGGTGACATTTATCTGCCCATGGAAATATCTATTTTTAAAGACCAGCACACACAAACACATACAATATGATATGGCTTCCCTTAGAAAGTCCAAACTGCCAAATAATTACCACATTTCTAATTTTAAATTTGAGTTAACGAATACCAAAGCACAAGCTGAGGTTTGATTTTAATTTTTGCTCTCCTAAAATTAAACTAGAAAGTCATATATTCATTTTCTTATTACCAGGGGGGGCAAACTATGTTTTTTTTTTAAGTAAGTAATTTTTAATGAAATATAATAAGGTTTTCTGGTTATTATTCACCCATTTGCACACATACATGTATAACATATATAAGGAAAGATAACCAAGAAGAAAGGATTACTGCTCACTCTAACTAACATCGGCCTCTTTCTACAAAATATAAGGATGCCTAGATTCCATGTTTCAGAATATAAAAATTTTTCAAAGATCATTTTTAGTATTAGCAACATAATAAGCCATCAGAACTGTGTAAGGGAAGATCAGACATATCTGCACTTAAAAAATGATCGTGACACCCATAATAATCAGTAGAACTTACAGATATCCATGGTTATGGTGCTAGGTCTTGACTTGTTAGCTGAAGATGAAAGAGAAAAGGCAGCAAAAGAAAAGAGAATATGAGAAAGCAAAAGAAAAGATGGAAAGTAGAGGAGAGGAAAAGAAAAAGGAAAGAGAAAAAAGAAAGGAAGGGAGAGAAGGAAAGAAAGAGGAAGGGAAAAGAGAAGGAAGAGAAAGGGGAAGAAGACAGAAACAGGAAAGAGGAGGAGGAGAAAGAGGAAGAGTCTCCTTATTCTGTCCCTAAATACTCACCCACCCTTCTGACACGCCAAATAAGGACAGATGGCAACTCAGATAGTCAACTGGGTTGGTTATTTTAAAAAGTCCATTCAGCTCAACAGCTGAGCTGAACTGTCTTTGACACACAGTCACTAATCCATTAAAATCTATTTATTCATCTACTCGATGCAAGGGTTAAACACAGCAAGTGAGGAAATACTTCTGCCTTTTTATTCTATGTATTTAACAACAGGATTACTGGATTCTTTCAAGAAACTGGTAAGTCTTGTACTTCTGAAAAAGAAATCCTCTAATCTATGTTGATTTTAGTTGAAAAGAAATACAGTGGGGAGTTATCTTACCTCCGGTGTTATTCCAAACACAAGGACACAGGTACGTTCTGTAAACCTGTGCTCAGAACACGTGGAGGGCAGTGGGAACTCTAAAGGGGGAGGGCTTACCCACAAGGGAATTTTGAACAAAGGCAGTGAGATCCCTGAGGCTGGGACGCTGAGTGGGTTGGTGGGGAGGGGCACTCTGGACTGAGAGAAGAATATGGATACAAAGACAGAGTGTGGAAAATGAAAAGCATCCAAGAAGTGGCATGTGCCACTAAGGCTGTGCAAAGGGAGGAGCTGGCTGGCTTAAAAACACACAAAGACAACGGAGAAGAAAGATTACTAATTCACTGAACCAAGAGATAACAGCCTCTTGTCACAAACAATGAAGCTGAAAAATCAGATTCTATTTATTACGTTTTAAGTTAAAAAAAAAAAGTGCCCCCCAAAGATCCCCGTGTTCAGAGGAGGGATTTTGAAAGATGATGCATTAGTCGTCAATGAGTTCTACATGAGTGTGCCGTTAGGAGGCTGGGACTAGTTGGAGGAGGGAGGTCTCTGGGGGTATGACCTGGAAAGGTGTATCTTTTCTTTGACTCCTTCCCTAGCTCTCTGCTTTCTGGCCATCATGAAGTGAGCAGCTCTCCTCCGTCATGCTGTGTCTGCTCTGGAGCCAATTGACTATGGACTGAAACCCCTGAAAGCAAGAGTCAAAGTAAATCTTTTTTCTGTAAGTTGTGTATGTCAGGTATCTTGCCTCAGCAACGAAAGGTGGCTAATACACCATGCTCACCGGGATTCCCAGGGCCATCTTTACCATCCCTGAGTGTGGGCCCACTGGCGGAGGTGAGGCTCTTAACCTTAGACATTAGGCTACACCCTTCAGGGTCTTAATTACCCTCCAGTCTCACATCCCTGCAGTGTCTAAGAACTCTCATCTTATTTCATGGTGGGTTAATGTTAACAATAAATGTTATGGGGGAAGCTAAATACGCAACACACACACACACACACACATACACACACACACACATATACACACACACACACACACACAGAAATCAGAGGCTGGAAAGCATCAAAGAAGTTCAGAGATGGTGTGAGTCTACACATTATTTCCAGATATGAGAACTCCACAGATTCACAAGAGTAGGGTCTATTCTTCCCATCACACCACATGATCCCACACACCTTCTAAACTATCAAAGGTTCACGAGCTGCAGAGGTTTTGGGGGAAATACATGAAATTGTTTTTGGTGCTGGGGATGGAACCCGGGGCCTTTCACAAGCTAGGCAAGCACTTTACCAGTGAGCTACACCCCAGGCCAATACATAATACCATTAGTAACCACAGTAGGGACTCCAAAATAACCAGAATGAATGAATAAACCATGAGTATTTCGCACGGCTCGCGTGGTAAATACAAAATCTTACACAGGAGCCATCCCCACAGAAAAGTATCCTGATCATGCACACCATAGCCCCGGATCCACAAGGACATCTTTAGTTTACATCTATACATTTAAAAAAAACTGTAAGTAAAAACAAAAAAAAAAGACCATTTCTACTAATTTTTCACTGAACCCCATGACCTTAAGCCCAAACACAAAATTAGGAAAGAACAACAAAGCAGCTAAAGCACATGCTGTGGACAAATTAGAGACTACACAATCCCCCTCAAACCACTTTGTCCCCGAATTCAAAGTGTTTCCCGTCTGCACTGCTCATTAAGCAATGCTGCCTTGTGAGGCGGCTGGAAGGATTCAACACAAAGGTCATCAGAGACGGCCAGACCGGAAAGCATGGCTCTTTGAATGCATTACTCAGAATGTGGAGACGAGCATTTAAAGTGACCGGGATCACAAAGATCAACAAAACTATTCTGTGTGTATGTGTACACTTGCACTGGAGATGTGCATATGTGGTTTGGTGGGAGGAACAGGGAAAAGATTTCCTTCTGATGTAATAAGCTTGTACTTCTGAAAACACAATATTTTAGCTGGGTGCGATGGTGCATGCTTGTAATCCCAGCACTCTGGGAAGATGAGGCAGGAAGATCTCAAGTTTGAGCTGGGAAACTTAGCAATTTAGTGAGATCCTTTGTCCCAGTACTGCCAAAAGCAAAGCAAAGCAAAACAAAATAACCCCTCCCACACACAATATTTGAGATTTTTCCCAGCATCACAAATAACATGGACCAATCAATATATAATGCACTCTGGTTCTTTCACTCACACAGGCAGATGCCTGAAGTTCAAATCCACTTCCTCTGGCCCTGCACTGTCCACCACTTAGGCAACTACAGTTGAACTAACAAAAATGAAGTCAAGCGTAAAGTTCAATTCCTCAGTTTCACTCATCACCTTCTTTTGTTTGAGATAGGGTCTTGCTCTGTTGGCCAGGCTGGCCTTGAACCTGTGATCCCCCTGCCTCAGCCTCCCCAGTGGCTGGGGTAACAGTTGTGCACTTTGAAGTGCTCAGCAGCACGTGTCACTGGGGCCTGGCCCACAGAACAGCACGAAGTACAGAAGACTGCCATCGGCACAGATCGGTTGGTCCCCTTGGGCCGCCCGACCCCTGAGAGAGCCATGCGGTGCAGCGGGCAAGGCCCTCGCTGTACACACATCATCCGGAGACCGTGACTTCAGCTGCTCTTCAATCCCAGCCCCTTCAGGAACAGCGACGAAAACAACGCATTTAGCTTCATCAAATGAGCTTTCAGAAAAAGGGGCAATTTTCACCTCGTTTTCAGAAGCAGTTCGAACCTCTCAATGCCTACTCATGGATCTCAGTTGAAACATGCCTTTGGACAAAATCACCCTGGACCATGGTCATCATAAACTCAACTTCCTGTAGTCACAGGCCGGCTTCCCTGTCCTAAGCTGTCCGTCTTTTCTTTTGTTTAACATTTTGAGTTCATTGCAGACAGCAGCGTGAGCTCTCACGTTAGTCAGCGATGCTCCGCGCATAGAAAGGAGCTCAAAACGCTCCTCCATTAAAATACCAAGGAACTCTGATCTCCTCCAATCTCAACAGCACCCATTAATCAGCTGATTATCACTTTCATCCAGAGCTACTGAGTGCATTGTAATTTACTTTTAATGAAATAATTATCTGGCCAAGGACAAATTTTGAAATGTTTATAGTCCTATGAACCATGCGCGCTCTTTCAACTTGTGAAAAATTAAAAAATAGTACTAAAGGCTGGGACGTAGCTCAGTGGTAGAGGGCTTGCCTAGCACATAAAAGGACCTAGGTTCAATCCCCAGTATCACAAAAAAGAAAAAAAAAAGGGTACTAACATACTGTGTACACAGGAAGACAGCTAATGTGCCAGTTTGTATGAAATTGGTTTCCCCCAGGTGATATGGGGGAGCAAAAAGAATTATCTGAAAAAGGAGAAAACAAAAAAAGCACAAGAAGAAAAGTACAGACTCCAAAGTTTCAGCTGTAAGAGATTTTCTGACTCTACTGGTGATATGCAATAGTTTATCTAATGTTACTAAGATTTTTTCTAAAACCACCTCAAAATCTCAGGCAAACAATTTAAAGAGTTTTTTCTAGTACTGAGGATTGAATGCAAGGAGCACTGAGCTATATCCTCAGCCCTTTTAACTTTTATTTTAAGACAGGTTCTCACTAAGTTGCCTCGTCAGACCCGGAAATTGCAATTCTTCTGCCTCAGCCTCCCAAGTATCGTTTTTAACTTTGCTGAGTCTCATAAAGTTTTGAGACAAAGTCTGACAGTAGCAAAGAAATCAATTTAACGATTTATGTCTGCCACATACTGGTTGAATGAGACCAAGGGCAAACTTGGCCTCAGCAGTGAATCAAGGTTTTATGGACAGTATTTTACGACAGCTGAGAGAATGTGGATTAACACAAAAAGCATTTGGGTTGTTCTTGCCTACATAAAAAGATTTTTAAAAAGCTTATGCGCACATGGTCAGTCTAAATTATAGGTGAATTCAGAATTTCAGGAGATATAACATGCAAACAAAGATGCTTCATCTAACAGAGACCTATTTTTGAGTTAGGGAACATGGCAGATTATTTCTAAGCATTAGTAAGGTCTGACTGACAGGTAAAGATTGCATATCCATCAGGCGTGAAATGTGGTGTTTTGATATAAAAGTCAAACTCATAGGAACTGAGATCAGAACAGTGGTAAAGGGGTTGGAGTGGGGGGGAAAGCAACTCCAAGCACCCATCCTCTGGGGGGGTCAGAGGGTAGGAACTTGCAATCGTAAGAAGTGTTAGTTCTGAAGCTCTAACATAGCACAAGGTGTTCGGAGTTAATAACGCTGCACCATATACTTGAAATTTGCTGACAGGGTGGATCTTAAGTACTTTTTACCACACTCACACAGAAGGAGACTACATGAGGCGTGGCAGGCATTTTCAGCCCTGCCCTTAAGAGAGCTCTTGAAAAATGGGCACGTTCCCAAATCCTGCTCACTCAGGCCGGTGTGTACCAGCTGCTGGGACACGAACTCTGGAGAGCGAGGATTCTCTTCTCTCTGCTCTTCCCCAACATCTTTCCAGTCCCCGGCGCACAGTAAGTAAGTGGTCAGGAAAGACTGTTGGTGGTGAAGAATGCCAAGCACTGAGCTACGACACTTAGAGGACAAAAAAAGCAGTGGTGCATGCTGTCCCAGGCCAGCCTGCGGGAGTCTCCCGCGAGGAATGAAAAACTAAAGTCACAAAGATCACAGTAAACCAGGTTAGAGAAAAGAAAGTTGAAGTATTTAAATGAACACAAAAAGAAATGGGCAGCTTAATCCGAAGAGCTGGAAGAAAATTTCCAAAATAAAAGATGAAGACAAAGAACGGTGATCAAGCCAAGAGAGAAAGAAGAAACAGGCTGCACACTTAGAAATAAGCAAAGACAGTGAGCAGATATTTTAAATCTAGAAGTTTTTTGGTGGAATTCTTGGGGTCTTCTATGTAGAGTATCATGTCATCTGCAAATAATGATAGTTTAACGTCTTCCTTTCCTATCTTTAAAAGAATAAAAAATCTTCTTCTTCAAGACATTCCTAATTTGTTCCCTCACTCCCACCTTGAACCAGTACCTCTCAGGCACAGGGTAGATTCTCCTCAGGGAAGACCAAACATATGTTCGGGCTCTGAAATCTTTGCATTGCGGGATCCAAACAAGTAGAAGGGACCTTTGGAAACTTCTGGTGCAATCCTCACTTGTATGTACGAGGCCACATGCAAGTGGGCTCGGAGGGGTTGGAACTTCCGGAGCTCTCGTGGCTGGTTACTGCTTAGATCAGTGTTGTTCACTCCTGCTCCAGCTATGGCCCTCAGCACTCCTTGAAGTCAGACACCTTCAATTTCTAAATACACCCCCTTTCTTCCACTGGGAGCTGGGAACACTTTCTTGGGAGTTTTGGGAGATGCGGCAGGGCAGACAGAGCACATAGCTTGTTTGCTCTCATTATCTCAGATCACTTTCCTCCTCCTCGTTCCCCAGTCTACCTTCAAACTGCAGTTCCCTTTTGGAATATTTACAAACCTTTAGCTGCCTGGAAGCTCCATAAAGCTTCCAGCGGGGAAAAGCTCTGGGGAGAAAAGCTGATAGGAATCCACACAAATTTCCTCTCAAATGGGAAGATCCTACGGTGGGGCGGTGGTAGTCATTCACGGCATGAAACTTAGTCACCCTTGTCTAAAGCACTATAACAATTTTCATCTAATCCAAGAATTTCTAAATATCCAACACTTTTGATCAAAAATGTATGAGGTCACGATGCCAAATGAGGGTGTCGTGTGTGGCTAAAGTGAACATCTGGTGGAAATTAAGACTACAAACTACCTGTGAGAGTGATCTACTTCTTACCTGCATATTCAAATCATCCTTCATAATCTGGCTCAAATCTACAGTCATCAACTAAATTAGGTACATCAGGCCCTACTTGCAGATAAGTAATACACATTGAAATGCCATTCATCTGCGAGTTTCAGCACACAACTCCTGAGAGAACGAACTACTATGGCTGCAAAATGAATGGATGTAGCTGAAATTTGTGACCATCCTCGTACCTGGTAAAACCAAGATACCAGCTTAACTGAAACAAAAAAAAAAAAATTTAAGAAAATATATATACAAAACAACGCTAAAATTCTTACGGGTTATGTGGGCGTCCATAAGCTACCTCTTAATTCAACATATTTTAAACTACTAAAAATCAACTGCTTTCCTAATTGGGTTTTGGTTGAAGTGTTTTTTTTTTTTAAATTTTGTATTTTAAATTTTTGGTTGAATGAGGTAAAATTAGGTACAATGTTCCAGAATATACAAAAAGCAGTATTTGCCTGAAATCTTAAAATATTTAAAGTATCTGAAATCTTAAATATCTGAGGACATCCACATGTTTTTTTCTGTTCAATGACTATACATAGATGAATCTAAGTTATCTGCCAGCCTTACATACTTGGAACATAACTGAAAATCCAGAAGGAAGTAAGAGGTTTTTGATTAACCAAACACAGGTCACAAATTATAAGTGCATTAGTTATAAAAGCCCTTTGGGTCTTCACTCAGAACCTAATTGTTCTTTCTTTTTTTTTTTTACCTTGGCAGTAATGAAGATTAAGCCCAGGGCATTCACACTGAGCTACATCCCCAGGTCTTTTCTAATTTTAATTTTATTTTTAATTTTGAGACAGGGTCTTGCTAAGTCACTAAGTTGCCCAGGCTGGGCTTAAACTTTCGATCCCCAGCCTCAGCCTCCCAGAGTTATGGGCCACATGCCCAGTCCTAATTGCTCTTTTTTTAAATGCATAATTCTATCAACACTGGATGTACAGGCTACAAACACTTATGCAACTATTTAGAAGTTAAATTTTAATTACAAAGAGAAAATAAATTAAAACCCAAATTTCACCTAAAACGGAGAGGTCAGGTAATTCACCTTATAAAGGGTAGCACAAGAATTTTTCTCTAAAGTGAACTTTAACAAGGGATGGTTGAACAAGTAAAGAGACAGAAAATGATTTAAAAAATAAGGCCCTGAAAGTAAGCTAGTGATTGCTGAAGACTGGAAGAGTGAGAAAGGGTGACTGGATCTGACTTGGGACAATGTATGCATGAATGGAAATATTACACTGAATCCCATTAATATTACAAGCCATATGTGTTTAAAATAAGATGAAAACACAAAACAAATTGAAAATCATAAAGTCAAGTCCATAGAACTCAGGAACACAGCATCCTAGACAGAGTGCGGAGGCCCGGGCCGGCGGGGCGGGGGAGGTTCCTTACATGGACAAGTGTTGCAAGACCAACTGCAGAAACAAGTGCGAGAGTAGGAAGGTCTGGGAGGCAGAGAACAGCGCCTCTGGGTGCTGGGGAATAACTGGGAGGGGAAGAGAAGTGAGGGCTGGAGGTCAAGGGAGCTTTATTTAGGATGCAGGAAACTTGAGTATGTTTTCAACACAAGAAGAAGGAGCCAGGAGAAAGGCAGACACTGAGATCGGAGAAACGAGAGGTGAACAACATGCAGGCAGAGTGGAAAGGGCCAGGTGCACAGTCCACAGAGGAACAGGCTGGCCTGGGAAGCCCACCTCCACCCCCACACAGCCTTCTCCAAAGCCCCAGCCCAACTGGTTGCTTCCATGTTCGTGGCTGTGCCCAAAGTAGCTGAAAGCAGCGCTGCTCAGAGCTGGTCATCAGACCAGGAGTCAGCAGCATCTGAATCTTGTGCTGGAGATGGAAACCACACACCAGGCAAGCACTCTGCCACTCAGCGACCCCCAGCCCCAGCACTTGGATTTGTCTATGGAGTCTCAGCCCTGCACCAGACCTCCTGAGTCAGAAGCTGCACAGTATCAAGATGGCAGGTGATATAGTTGGAACGTGTCTCCCAATTTCATGTGCTGGAAACTTAATCCCGGGAGGGATTAAGTTAATTCCAGGAGCTTTATGGAAGTTACACAATACAAGGTGGCAGTAAAAAGCCTGGGAAGCCAACCATCAAGGTGTATGCCTGCAATCCCAGCTACTTGAGAGGCAGAGGTAGGAGGATCAGATCACAGTTTGGAGTCCAGGCAGAGCAACTTTAAGAGCATGCCATGGAGTCTTGCGCATAGTCACGATGGTGGGCATGCAACAACTGGGTGCCACTTCCAGCCTGAAAGGTATGAGGCCTTCACGTCCCTGTGTGAGCCCCTCCAGGCATGAAGTCATCTGGGAAGGGGAGCTGGTTTCACTCCACAGCATTCCACCCAGAGCTCTGTGCAGGTGAATGCAGGAAATATTTGCTGAAGTGAACAAATCCCGGACTTACATGGGTAAATAACTGACCTCAAAGCAAGTGTCCAAACCATGTCTCTTACTGTCTTTCAACAAAAACCTGTTGGACACAGGTTATGAACTTGCTAGGGATTAACAGATCACCTTTCGGAAGAGAACAGCAAGCAACGCGACAAGTATGCGCCTCTTTCAAACCTTCCGATGGCAGAAAGGCTCCCCAGGGGACAGAGGTCTTTCTGAAGCACACCGTGGTGCTGGTCTCCCCGAGGTCAGCAGTGCAAGCTGCTCCTGAGAGGTGTTACACGAGACGAAACTGAGCACTTGAGACTTCTCAAGTCGAGTACCCAGGTGAGTTTCTTCAATTCAGGGAAAGCTCCAGTGATGAAGTGGCTGATTTCCTTGAACACACCTTAATTTCCTGTGTTGGCAAAAATCTGTGCGCAAGAAAGCCCGACAGGCTTGTTTCGGTAAGACAAACCTTTCTGCTTGCATTATTAGATATGAGAAAAAAAGAACACAGAACACAGAGCACAGCCACTTGCCTTTCCAGTGAACCCTTCGTGACATGGGAAAGTATTTGATGGAACACAGCTAAAGTTCTGTCTGCAGAACCCACACATCGTTACATTACGATTTGGTTCAATTCAATCGACTCTCCTCTGTGGAGTTCCCAGGGGGTAGGTTGGCAAGAGGGCTGGGATCCGGGTGCCTCGCCGAGCAACCCTGCAGAGGAAGGGAACATCTGCGTGCTGTGCTGGAGCTAAGGCCCTGGGCCCAGAGGCAGACGAAGCCTCTGGGCACACCTCATGTGCTAGCACTTCCCTGGCAGGCCAGGGAAGGCAGATGATCTCAGTGGGAGCTGGCAGCGAAGCACAGTGGTGCGAAAGACCCTGAAGACGCAGCTAAGGAGGTCAGGTTTTAGTACAGAAGCAGTGGGGACCCAGAGGGGACAGGTGTTTGAGGAGCGGGGCGTGATTACTCTGAGGATGGACTGGACAGAGGAGAATTTGGGCACAATGGGACCTGTGAAGGGCAAACCAATAACTCAAGTGAGAGATGGCAAAGCTTGGCAGGAGGTGGTGGGGCTGAGGCACCATGTCTGAGCCAGACACAGTGGCCTTGGGAGCCTGCAGAGAGGAATCAAGAGTGACAATGCTCCTGTTTCAGTCACAAACACACAAGCCCAGAACTGCCAGAAAGCTCCAGATTGCAGGATAATCCTGGGCACAGAGAGACACCCAAGAGACCATGCTTTAAAATAAAACTGCAGTGAAGGTCCTAAAGGTTCTGGGAGGCCTAGCATGGGGAGAAGACTCCCTGTGAACATCTTTCATTTAAGCCTGCATGTGGCCTCCCATGGCTGCAGGCTGTAGCTCACTGGGCAGCCTTGTGAAACTCAAAGGCCTTGTCCTTTGCAAACAAGTTCTCAATTGCAGACTATTAAATGACCCCAGATGTGGCTAAAAGTGTTCATTCTGGATTGAGATTCAAGGGCTTCCAGACGTCTAACAAGAAACAGTCAGTCTTGAAAGTGCAAGCAAAGATGAAGTGTTGGATGAAAAATGGATGCCCACTGTGAGCTGGGTACTTTAACCTCAATTTACTTTGAAGATTATGCTCTTGGCACCAGTTTAATGATCTCAGAAAAGTTATTCCCTGAGGGCTAGCTAACGTGTACTACTGTGCCCCACCTCGCCCTGCTCACCTGTGTCTCCTCCATGCACCTTTAGAAGAGTGACATCCCACCACGCATTCAACTTCCTGGCTCCCCCCGGAGCGTACCTGGCTTGGTGATGAGCAGCCCCAGCGTGCCTAGCATTGCAGAATTTCTCTCCAGAGGTCAAAGGTATTATTTATACCCTGCGGTTCTCTTCAGTGTGGGTAACATCAGCATTTTGGCCAGAGTAATCCTGTATATATTTACATATAGCATGCAAATTGGGCATTTGCAGTTCTTAACTGCATCCTTCCAAAGTCCAGCAGCAGACACTGGGAATCTACGCCCCACCCCCAGCATCTCCTAATGCCCCCTAGGGTTTCGGTACTACTTCCGCTGCAGAACCACAGTATTCACCGATGATGTTCCTCTCTATAAATATTCTGTTTTTCTACCTGATAAAAATAATTACTGCCCATACTTGTTCATCTGATATGGTATGAATAAAGAACAGTATGCCAAATAAACCTGAAATTTTCTCTTGGAGAATTTTAAGATGAATTACAATTCAAAATCTAGAACTTAACCTAAAGATTTTTCTTTAAAATTCCAGAACAAACAAGTTCTATAAATCAAGCCTGAAGAATCAGAGTAGCAAGGCAAAGAACCATCAAAATAAAGATAACCAAAAGGATCAGGAGTGATTTTTATTTCCACATGGAGGAAGGAGAGCGGGGGTGTAGCTCAGTGGTAGAGCACATGTTTAGCACACCTCAGGCTCTGGGTCTGTACCCAGCACCACAAACAAACAAACAAACAAGTAATCAATAGTAATAATGACAGGAGTTAAATAAACTTGCCCTCTGAACTCCACCCCCATACTGGTGAAATGATTAAAATGCGTTGTATTGTGAATCTACTTCAATTCCAAGAATTCAAGTGATAAAATTTAGATAGAATGTACTTCTATTTAATCAAATTGTCAGCCATACACCTCTGTGTATCATAAATAAGTCCTTTTGTTTTTAAGAAAAAAGAAATCCAATCTTTCCTAACCTCCAAAATATGCCCAAGGGTATATACAGGAGCAGCGGCAGTAACTAGCAAATACGGTCCTGGCATGAACATTCCAATGCTTGAAGCCAACAGATCCCCAGGAAGCATGCTCAGACAGGCGGCACTTACAGAAAAACACCTGCATTTAGATTTATAGGAAGAGTTTTCACTTACTTCAAATTTCTGTATAATCCTTGTTCCTCTAAGTGAAAGGGGGAGGGGAAATCACACGGCAATTCCTTATTTTTCTAATTAAAAAATAAAACAGACTATAACCTCTAATCCGGCTTTGGATGTCCTTCAGTATTTTAGTAGCGTCTCTTCTCAATGCGTACTACTTTCAAATTTTAAACGAAAAGTAAAATATCCAAAGTTAGCCCAAGTGGCGCTGTACAAAATCCATCACAATGCAAACAGGAGTAACTGCATCTATCGCAAGCGATGATTCAGAATAGGACAAATTTAGAACGGTGCTTTCCGAGAGGTCTTTGGATGCCAGATTTGGGAAACAGGTAAAGGCTACATCCCAAAAGTTTCTCTGAAAAAAGAAGGCCAAGATAGTAATAAAAGGAGTCTTCTCTTTGAAGTCGTGAGTCCCCTGGAGTCCTTGAGGCTGGGCTTCCTCAGTCTGGCGCTGGAGGGGCCGTCCATTCCTGGGTAAATCCACTGAAACCTGAGGACGCTTCAGCCCCGGCCGGGTCAGAGGCAGTGTGGCAACTCCAAATGCAACCAGCCTTTTATGGCTTGAACTCCGGAGCCTTGATACCAGCTAATGTACCAGAAATAGCTCCCGGAGCTCAGAGGAGCGCATCAGCTGTTGCAACAGGTCTGGCCAGCAGCCACTTTGAATGCAATCAATTGCCCACGTTGTCTTTTGCTGGTTTTATAGAGAAATTAAACATACAACAGCAGTCTCCTGAACAGGCTACACCAGTGCAGAACGGGACAGGCAAAGGGATCTCTAACTGTAGTTTTTAGATTAAAAGAAAGAATATAACGTCATTGATAAAGCTGAGATTCTGAACACCCCAAGAGTAAACATCAGATATGTACACAGCACATATGCTAACCAGTGTGCTGTAACGGCACACGTCTCTTTACAAGTTTAGAACTGTGTGGATGCCTCTGGATTTCTTAACCATCTCCAGTAACTGTAGGACAATCATCAGAAGAAGCAATTGTGCTGAAAGTTCTCTGAACAACACACAGATTTTGTCTTATAACCAAATTGAATTGAAGACCTCTGAATGGGCAAGGACAAAAGAAGACTGACAAGATCTATCTTCCTCTGTCTCTCAGGTCATTCATTTCACTTAAAAATCAAATGGGAGTCTTAACTAACTTGTGCAACTATGCATAAGCACTTCTTAAAAGGCCTTTTGCATTTTTTAAACATTAAAATTAAATATTACAAAAACACTCCATTTACAAAAATACTTACAATGGTAGGTGTTCCTGTTGTAACCAAGAATAACACTGAGTCTGAACTGTCTGCGCTAACTGCAGTGTAAGCCCCAAACCTCATTAAGGCCTGAGCTCAGGGTGCCCTGCTGTGTGCTGGGCTGCCCGCCTCAGAGAGTCATTGTTCCCAGACCCCCATGCAGCACAAGGCAGGGGAGGCCTCCCAAAGCAAGGGCAGAATTCCCCTCACTGACTAACCCCGAGGGACAACGCTTACCCCTACGCCACCGGGCCTGGGGAAGAGCTGACAATACCGAATCTTGTGTTTCAATGCAGCTTAGGAGAGAGGATTCTGAATATTTTGACCACAATGAGAGGGTAAGTGTTTGAGACGATGGATCGGCTGAGTATCCTGATTTGATCATTCCACAATACATACGTGGACTGAAACATCACACTGTAGCCCATAAATATGTTCTATTATTATGTTATAAAATTAGTAAAAAGATGACAGATACTGTACAGTGAACGGGCATGATAATTAGACAATGGCTTTAGGTCTATTTTGTGCAAGGGTTAAAAACAATTTGTACAAGCCAAATTTTTACCCACCTCAAAATGACAAACAAACAAAGCTTCTCAGCATGATTTTTGCATCTGAATCTCAGTCCCAGCGCTCATCTTATTTACCCTTTGACCAACTTGGCCATTTTAAAATTTCTCTCTCATGAATGTATTTATGTGAATTGTTTTAAACTCTTCTGCAGCAAAGCAGGGTTAAAAATAAATAAAAAATGAATGTCAAACTGTTGACTATTTGGGAAAAGACAGGAGGAAGAAAATGAATCATTGTTACCGAAATAATGCAGTTTTCCTAAAAAAAGATTCACTGCCACAAAATAAACACGTCCGACTTTTGCATGGCTCATAGGCTGTTGAGTGATGCTTCTCTGTGGCAACCAAAGTGTCCCAGACTAATGCACACCGGAGACTAACAGGATCATTCTTCTTAGTCACTTCTTTTCTATACCATTTTCTCTTTGATTACCTGAATCCCAGACAATTCTACCTGCGCAAAACACCAAAACACTTAGTCAACTTTTTTTTTGCTACCTGCCTAACTCAGAAAACTCTCACCATACTCACTACTCCTTCCCACAAAATGACACAATATAAAAATCATATATCACGAACTAAAAACAGAAATCAGAACTAGACTTGTAGTAGATTTAGATATTGCCAAGATATTTGACAACTATTTCTCATTTGCTATCATTTAATACTACTAGCATTTAAACAACATATTGTACTATTCTTTTTAGTAACTGTTAGTTATACAATTTTATTCTGCATTCTAATCTGTGTGCACTAACCTAGGAACCGTTTATTATGTGCTTTCTAGGAGAAATTGCATTCATTTTTCTGTCACCTATTATATACTAATAATGAACATGCGAAAACCAAAATTTAAAAAAAATACAAAATGGAATCATACTGATGAAAATGTGAAGATATAAACTCAGCCAAACATATACAGGATCTATAGGCCAAAATTATAAAATGCTGTTTTAAAAAATCCAAAATGATTCCAAGAAATAAATACATACATACTATGTCCATGGATTAGAAAAGTCAACATAGCAAAGATATCAATTCTCCCCAAATTGGTCTACATATTTAATCCAACTCCCACCAAAAAGAAGCAACAAGATATATCATGTACAGGTACAATTCCCCTAGGATGAATGTTATCACTGTGTATATCTAAAATGTACCATTAAAATAAAAAAAAAAAAGAACAGAACCTAGAATTGCTAAAATAACCCTGAGAAAGAATAGAGAGGAATCAGTCCATCCCATGTTAAGGCCTACTCAATAGTTATGGTGATTAAGACAATGTGGCACTGATGAAGACCCATAACGTAGACCAATGGTGTAGAGTAAAGAAGCCAGAAATAGGGCCCCCAGAAACATGCTCAACTGATTTTTGTGCCTTTCAATCAATATTGGTAGAGCAACCGGAGATGCATAGACGGATACAAAAATCCTCAATCTAGTCTCCACTGTGGTATGTCCATATCCACACCATGAAATACTACTCAAATAATACTCAACAGTATAAAAGAGCAAACTCTTGATACATGCAATGACCTTGTTAGTCATCCAGGGAATTACATTAAGTGAAAGAAAGCCAATGCCAAAACGTCGGCTGTTGTACAATTCCACTGACAGAATATTCCCCAGATGCGAACACTGTAGAAACACAGTGGTCAGTGAGACAGTGGTAAGCAGAGGTTAGGGATGATGCCAGTTTGGCTGAATAGGGTGACCAAAAGGACCCTGTGCTACTATTCCACTCACTTAGTCAGTGTCAGTATCCTGATTATCATATTGTTCTACCATTTTGCAGGATGTGGCCAGTGGGGGAAAAATAGGTAAAGGCACACAAGATCTTACCGTATTATTTCTTACAATTGCATTTGAATCTATAGTTATCCACAAATTAAAAGTTTAACTAAAATTTTTCTCAACCATCCTCACCCCCAAAATAAACCAAGTTCAAATGAAACTTCCAAATACAATCCATTTGTAAATAAGCTACTTACTATAATGATGCTTTACCTATTATCAGTGCCATCCTAAGAACTTCAAATTGGAAATACTTGCTTTACCCAACTGAATGAAAGTCATTGATCCAAAGTAAAATAATTGGTACAGAATAAGACATTAAAGTATTGATTTCCAGTTAAATTTGTTTTTGTAGCAGGTGCTGAAGTTAGGATGCCCAATGTCCCACAGAGGTCCATGTAGTAAAGACTTGGTCCCCTACCCTTGGCAGTTCTCTTAGAAGTTTTCTAACCACCAGGAGGTGGGGCCTTACGAGAGGCCTTTAGATCGCTGGGGGCATGCCCTCAAAGGTGACTGTGGAACCCTGTCGTGTTTCTTTTCTTGCTCTCTGGTCATGGTATGAGTGGTTTTTTCTGCCACACACCCCTGCCATGATGTGCTGTCCTTACAAGAGGCCTAAAGGATGGGGCCACTTGAACTGGGACTGGAACTTCCAGAACCACGAGTCTTTTCTCTTTATGAGTCAACTGCCTCACATACTTCATTTTAGAAATGGGAAGGTGACTAATAGAAGTTATACAGAGCCTTCCAAAGAGCACCTGTAATACTCAGGGCCCACCCAATAGTTGAAGAGGGTGCCTCACACTTCCCAGAACTTCAATCCAATGCCCAAGATGATTAATTTCCAAAACATGATTTACATTTGAGAAGTAGCCAAAAACTCCTTGAAAAGGAAGAAGCCTGGGTCATCTCAAATTATAACACTACTATAAATATAAAAGAAAACAAATATTTGAATTGTAGAATTCTACAGTCTTAGAGGCCTTGTTCTTAAAATAAAAGAGAAGCAAATACAAGTCCAGTCTTCCACGCAGCAGAAAGGGCAGATTGAGAATTTCTCAGTACCTTTTATCCTCTCAGATTTCCTAGCCTAAAACCTAGAGACAGACGCAAAGCCACACTCACTTTTGTGAGACTTCCGTTTTAGGACAGATGAGCGTGGGAACGCCAGGCAACACACAGAGGATGAGGCCTCTGCTGTGGGTGGCACGAGCTAGTGGACAAGCTCCAGGTGCCTGTCTCCTGTACCTCCACATTCCTCCAGCCCCACCTCTCCATCCAAGCACTGGGCCACCTTATCTCTTTTCTTTTCATCAGCACTAATCTCTCACGAGACCTGTCGCCTTGCCCCAAGTCCCTCTTTGCTTCTCCGTCAGTTTTGTCTCTGATTCCAGCTCCTGCTACACCCTAGTTGCTGCTCTCCCTGACAACTTGACACTCGGACCACCTCCACCTTTGGAGAGCATCCTCTTTGCAAACGTTTTTTTGACGCTACTCTCTCCGGCCCTCCCCAGGTCTTGCTGACCATGATCTCAGGTGCCTCACTGCCCCTTCTATCTCGTCCGTCTCTCGAATGTCTCGTACGTTGCAGGACTCCGCCCTTGGGAATCTTCCCGGTCTATTTCTCCTGGATCAAATTCTACCACACCCAAAGCAGAATTCATGTTGTTGGTGATTCCCTGGAGTTCAAGATGCTAGGATACCTTGCAGGAATGTGAAACTCAAGACAAATGATGTGACACCATCTCTTAGTGTGAAAATTGATCCTGTTTTCCTGAATGACCACAACTTCACCCAAGCAACTTGGCTGTCCAAGCCAGAAACCAGGGCCACTCCTCCCTGGAGCTTGCGACTCAGATTGCAGCTGTGATCAAGCCTTGCAGCCTGAACGCCAGCCTTCCTCTCGACTTCCACTCCCTCTTGATACTCTCAGGGCTTGACTCAGTCTTACCACAGCAGCTTCCAAAACTCCTTCCCTTCCCCACTGCTGCCTGTGCAAACTGTTTTCTCCACTGCTTCTAGAGCGGCCTTTCAACAGTCCAACCAGAGCTGCGGCCCTCCCAACAGTGTTCTCCAGTGTGGTCCCTGCAGGAGCCGTCACTCCAGGTAGGCAGCCCTTACTTCCCACTGATGCAGGCTCGCCTGACAAACTTTTTGAATTAGATTCACAGGAGGGCAATCACAAGAGTGTCCACATTAAAGAATCATGGTCACCCACTTGGATTTAGGTATTCATCAGTCGGAGGGAAAAGGTACCCAGTTACAAATAAATACTTTAGAAATCACATTCGACCCAAAGACTGTCTCTCATAGCCCAAGATGTGTAGTGATTTACTCCTCTGAGTGTACTCCTAATGGCTGAGAACATCACAGGGAATAGCAATGCCTTACTTTACCATTGACATCATACTTAGGCAAATCCGGGAGGTGTGTGACACTTGAGTATCATTCAGCATACATGTATTGGCAGAAAACAAACAAAAGAAAACCCAGCAGATGAAAAAGGCCGGTCCGCTGGATAAATCCAGCGCCCCTCTCCCAGCAGTGGCTCTGCACACAACCATGACAAGCCTCAGGGACCACCTGGCCAAGGCCGGGCTGCTCTGTCTGCTGAGGATGCCTTCCTTCCTTCTCACTTAGAAAAGCCCCAATCGCCCTTCAAGCCTCACCTGACTTTGTTTCCCCTAAAGCCCCTCCCTGAGCCTGAAAGGGCAGGGACTGCAGTGTCTCTTTGTATCCCAAGAACCTAGCTGCGTCTGTTACTGTGTAAGTATAATAAATGTTTATGACGTGAAGACTGAGAACTAGGATCAAAATGGCTTGCAGTCAGATCTCCTTTTCTCATTTGAATGCAGCTACCACGTTCTCCATTTGTTTTTTTCAGGGTTGATTAATCACTGTGTAACACCCCTCTGGAGATGCAGTGATGGCTTGGCTCCTTCGTTTATAAGCATAAAATCAAATGAGTATCGCTGGTTCAAGTATGTCTGGGTAAAAGGCACACATTCTCCTCCATTTGCCCCTCTGGTTCTGGGGTAACTATGACATCAGAGACCCGGCCAGAGCTGTCAGCTCAGGGAAAGCAAGACACAAAGCTCTGTGTAATTGCTTCAGCCTTCCGAAGAACTCCGGTTTCTAATTGAACGTGAGCAATCACTGGAAGCCTTTTAAGCTGCTCATTTCCAGGGGATGAAAAAGCTAAGCAATTGGGACCTGTATTCTGTCCTAATTTCTGCCTTAACAGGACCAGACAGAATCATTCCGTTTTCTCAATAAGCTCACCGTTTTGACATCTATGAGCAAATACAGAGACATGCATATTTCTTAAGATCTACACTGGCACTACAGTATAAGTCTAAAATTATGGCCATCTGCACCAGAAGCAGATAATTTTTGTCACTAGATTTTTTTTAGAAGGTGAAAAGGGGGCATATTCTTTTCAGTTAGCAATATTTTTCAATCAACAAACTCCCCTCTCCCAGATAATCCCAACCAATTGATCAATCAATCGATGGAGTCTGCCAGTCTAGTCTCTCTTTCCTGAATGCTTATGGAAAACTTTACTGGCATTAGATGAAGACTTTTTTTCCACTCCGTGGTCATCTTTAAGTCACTGGCTTGAACAACTGATTTGCCAGCTAGCCTCCTCTCCCAGGCGGCAGCTCCGAGCAATGGGTGTGCAGCAGAACTAAGCACGAACAGGACTGCTGGCCTCGTAGTCCTAATGAAAAGCGAGTTTGCCCGGGGTGAGCTGGTCTCGGCTCTAGGGACACAGCCTCCTGTACGGCTGGACCAACATCACATTCCTGGACGCCATTCTCAGAGTCTTGCAAGTAATTGGAGATGTACAAAGTGTGACATGCTCCAGTTGGGCTGTTATATATCTAAAAATATGAGGTTTCTGTCGGCTCTCAGAGAGCAAGCTGTCACATGGCAGAACTGCAGAAGCGTTTCCCAAGCGGGGATGTGAGCTGAAGGCAAGGCTAGGAAAGAGGGAGAACTCCCTACTCCAGAGAAGACCCAGAGAGGTCCTCTCCTGTCCCTGCAGTTGCTGACATTAGTACGCTTAATGCCACATGGGATTTCCTTTGCTGGTCCCAAATACAGAGAGGAAATGGACCATTCTTATTCCTGAGTGAAAAACATGAAGCAACTATGGATTATTAAAAGGCACACATGAGTGCTGTGTTTCCAAGGAGACCAAGAAGCATCATACACAGTGGTGGGCCACCAGGTGGTCTTCCTGAAGCCCTCCCAGCCCCCCACAGACCCAAAACCCCATGCCCCAGGTCGGTAGGGCAGGGCAAGAGCTCTGTAGCCCCATGAGGGTGCCCTCTGTCCCTTTCTCCAGAAATAGTTAGGAGTGATGGCTGCATCATTGGCTACTTCACGAAAGCCTGATAAGCTCATATGAACTGGAACCACAGTATGGATAATTCACAATACAGAACTGCTGTATTGTGTCCTAACACGTATCTGTGGTTCCAATTGTAAACACATCTCCCTGACCACACAAGCTCAAAAGGAGAAAGATACAGAAATCAGTTGCATAACGGAGCTGTGTAAAGTACGAACTGCATTGTCTTCCAGTTCTCACTTCATGGCCCTCAGGTGAAGACTTGGTTTGAATCCAGGCCCTGAAATCACTGGCCTGGATTCACACTCCTGCGGCTACGTCCCGCTCCAAAGGACTGAGACTTGTCACTCTAAGGCAAAACACGGTCTCGTAGTCCCCAAAGAAAACCCACAACAAGTTAGAGCAAAGAAGGGAGGGGATGGAAAGGAAGGGATTCCAGGGAGACGAAGTCTGTTAACGTGAGGCACTGCGAAGTGAGAATTATTAGACAGGAAATGAGACGAAGGTGAAAACATTCAGTCACAGCTCTGCCTCCCCAATAGGGTCCCAGTCTACACTCCCTTTCAGGACCCTGAAGTTACTTATTGGCCTTCTGATACCAAGTGGACTGTGCACAAGCATGTGTGAATGTCAGAGGGTCTGCTGGAAAATGTCCAGTGATCTTCACAGTGGGGTGCATGTTGTGTTGGAGGGAAGACAGGAAATAAATAACCAGATATATTTCCAAACTATTACAACCATTTTGAAATTCCTGGTATTAAAAATTTCTTGCTGTCACTTTTTCTTTCACTCACACACCTACCCCCAGTTACAAGGGCCCCTAAAATGTGACTTATATGGGCACCAAGATTTCTGCTGGTCTTATAGATGGCTGTTCATTTTCATTGCCTTGGATATAGTAAGTGCTTAATAAATATCTGTTCTAAAATAGAAAGAATAATATATGTTCTACAGAGAAATTACAAAAAACTTGGAGTTTTTAAGAGGCTACTTTATACCGCCTGGGCTCCCCTCTGCTCCCTATCCTGTGGTCATAGAGCCTGCTGGCTTTGGGTAGATGGTTTCACATGCATGAATTAGGCTGCCTCCATCCAAAACACTTCTTTGGGAAAGACTTCCCTCATTAAGTGGGGTCTGATTTCAACACAGGAACCCTGGCAAATGCTCCATGATTCTGATCCCGCAGGCCTGGCATCACTTAGGCAGACCCACTGCCCTGGGACCTTCTAGGTGGAGAGGTACCACTCGCTGCCTTTATGGAAAACTAGTTGACAGGCTAAGCCCTGAAGGCACGATTGCCTTGCAGTCAGGGCCTCACTAATGTTTTCTGAAGATGGCCAACCAGGCAAGTTCAGTCTTTTCTCCCTGGAAACACAATACTGCTTTCTGTACCAACAAGTATTAATCTGAATCCCTAGTGGGCAGTCCAGGATATGAAAATTACAGTAATCTAATCTTGTAGAGGAAGAAGTATGAATCATCATTACACATTTGACAGAGAGTAAAATGATTAATGCCAGGCTGGACAGAGGTTAGGGTCCCCAGCGATGGCTCCCTATGGGCTCCAAACCGAGCAGTGTGACCCGCTAGGCACATCAGAGAAGCAACATCCTGGTTTCCATTCCAGGGGAGGAGAAGCAAAGAGCAACTCTGTATTCTCAGGACCACATTTGAAAGCCATTTTTATCCTGAGGAAAATTCCATGGCTGAGGGAGTGAAAAGATGGGAATTTGAACCTCAAAATCTCAGATCTGTTCTGACTTTGGTATAAAATGCTTATGCTCCAAGTCTGATCAGTAGGAACTACACAGTTTGTGGAATCATGGCATCTTAGAAAATGACCTAGAAACCCCAATTCTCTGCAGGAAAAATGATACAATATGCAGGAGACGAGCGAGATGATGGATAGCCACCCCAGTAAGAGTGGTCTTGTAAGTACATTTTAGGAACACACACTTCTAAAGGAAGCTCCGACCCTTCCTGGAACCTTCAGAAGGAGAACAAGCACTCGTTGCGTCTGTCTCCAGGAGACCTCAGCCCAAGTGTACCGCCAAAGCTGGTCAGAACCATCACACCACTTTTTTTTTTTTTTTTAATTTTTTTTTTGCACAGCTGTATTCAATTTTCTGTCCTTGGGGTTTTAAAAGGAACATTTATTCCAGGGCCAGGATTCTCAAGTTTTATGGTTATACAACTCCCTCCCAGGGCCAAAGAATGTTTGAAAAGTCTTAAGCCCAGCAAAGAGAATTAGTAAATGTATCCAAATGAAAGTGAAATAAAAAAGTAAGACTTGCTCCATTTTATATTCAATCTCTTACTTTATTGAATTGTACTTTCTGTTTGCCCTTCATAGTTTTTTCTACCTATTTTTCATGCAAATGTAGGTAGGGGTGTATGCACGTGCACATGTGTATGGGGTGTGTGTGCGTGTGTGTGTAGAAAGAGAAAGGGCATAGGTAAGGAACACAGAAGTACAAAGGTGTAGTTAGAGTTTTCCATGGTTTCTATTTCCTGTTCCACTGTTAATTTTATTTTAAATTAAGCCTACAGATTAACTGGACTCAACAAAAGATCACAGAGAGACTCTTAGTGTATCTAAATGCTAGTTTGTTTTTCCGATTTAGACAGTTAGATACCTTTGATTTTTTTCAGGAGACAGCAATAAAAGTGCATATTTTTATTTACAAACTTAAATTAATGACATTTGCATTAAACCGCTTTCAGCTAATTTCATTAGTAACACCTAAAATCATTGCCAGGAAATAAAAATGGGGGACATCAGAATGAGTCACCAACCCGTGAAATGCTAGTTTTCTAAAAGCAGCCAAAAGGAGCTAGTTTAGAAAATCCCAAGCACCTTACCTGCTCTCCTCTGTTCTTCTGTCTTCATGTCACCAATTCCCACATCTCAGACATCTGCCTACAGGCTGTCTACACAGCTCCCAAACATCCCGTTGGTCAGCTCACTGCCTGCTGCACACACATGCGTCTGACCGGGAGACAAAACAACGCTCAGGCTTCGGGGCCTGAGGTTTGCGACACAGTACACGCCACCCACATGAGAGGCCTGGCCACCGCCCAAGACAAATAAGATGTTTTTGAGAAACAAAGCAACTTGCGCAGATCCACCCAAAGCAGGGAAAAATGGAACTAGTGGTTCTCACAACAGATCTGCAGTAGCACCTGCTCTCTGCAGCCCGATTCTCTGAGCAGTCAGAAGACAGCGAACTGACCTGGCCCGACCCTGGTCATGACGAGGCCCGCTGCCGGCTGCTCTCCAGGGGCCACAAGCCCTGAGCAAGCGCACCAAGCCCCTTCTCTCCCCAACCACTTTCTTATGCTCTTCTAAAATCAAGAAATCAAAAGTGCCCTTTAGCATGGCTCCGGAGCCAAGATAACAGGTTGAAGTTCAAATTGTCCCTCCCAGACAACCACTCTAACTTTCCAGGTATTGGAAGGTGCTTGAAGATCGTGCAAGCCCTAAACCTACTGCACAGGACTGCTGAAAAAACAGGTTCTAAATTCAGATCTCGTCTATGGCCAGTGACCAACAATGTTAGCTTAGTTTGGAACCTAGCACTACTAATATCATAGTTTTTGTAAGAATTTTAAAAATCCTATTGGATCTGTGCTATACAACATATTAAGATGCTTATTTCAGAATGTTTTTAAAGAAGTAATACTGGAAAATTCTTTTAAAAACCTCAATACGTACCTCCAACGTATACAATAAAACATAACCAAACGACAATGACATCATATATTTAAACACACACACACATGCACACACAGAGCCCTTACACCTGGAGTCTCTACCCACGTTTAGAGAAATAAGGGCATTTTCAAATTTCCTGCCAAGGTAGGAAAAAAGTGAGTTTTTAAAATACTGTTTTATGATAAATCATCTAATATTCTATACAACAGAAATTTCAGCAAGCAACACTCAGATATGACTAAAAATCTGACTCACCAAAACGTGTATGCACATTCACATACGCACAGCTTGTAAAAGAAAAAATAAACACTACTTAGACTCATCCAAAATGAGCCGTTTTTGGTCACGTGCTCAAACCACAATGTCTGCTGAAGATGCAGCAGAAAAATGGGCTTTATAACCCGAGGAGACATCCGTTCCCAAGCGTGTCTTCACAGAAGAGAAAGACTGGGGTGCTACTTGAAGAAACACGTGTCTGGGAAAGCTGTTTTCACATCTAAATTAGTAAAGAAGGCCAGGGAAAGAATGTTCAAAGTGCTTCATGTTTCTAAAAAGCATACACCTCAACTGGGTGTGTTTGTGTGTGCACGTGTGTGTGTTTTCCCTCCACTTCACTCAGGACCTGCTAGAATCTCAGTGGTCCAAACACTCCGAATGTCTTAGGAGCAGCAGAGGGACAAGTTATGTATAGTCAGGCAGTCGGGGCTTTGCTGGCTGAGCGCCTTCGCCGCATCTAAAAGCAACGCATAGCTTTCCTCTTTATTTTGACTTCAAAAGAAGACCTTGAGACAATCCTACTTAAACCATGAGAAAGCGCATTGGTAAAATCGTTCTTTCAGTTTTCTCCGAATCAAAGTAACAACATGGCTGGGCTGGGGCTCAGTGGTAGAGCATGTGTGTAGCATGTGCAAGGCCCTGGGTTCATCGCCAGCACAAAACAAAAAAAACCCAAAATCAAAACTGTCAGAGAACGAAGCATAGAATGCACTGTTCCTGGGACCCCAGCCTAGCAAAGCCTCCCTGCAGGGCCTGCCCTGGGACTGCACTTAGCAACAGCTGTCCATGGGCAGGATCATTCTGGAGCACCGGCCCCAAGAAGAGGTCCAAACCCAACAGCACTCATGTGGAGTATTTCCCTAGAGCAGAAAACAATCTTGATCCCAGAGCAAAGTTTCACCAGAGTCTGATTGCAGCAAAACTTCTAGAAACAGTTGCCCAACTCTCCAATTCTGTACTTTATGTTCCCTCTTTGGCCCTCTCCGATCATCTTGGCAGACCCCATGGATGTTTCCGGCCTCCTCCTGAGGAGCTCTCCAGAGGGTCTGCCTCTGTGGATGCCTCCCCCCCTGTAAAGCATCTGAGCAGTGACCCCCACACTCTGCGAACTTGTCCTTCCTCCTTGTAGTTATACCTTCTGGGTGTAACCTGGTGGGGCTCCTCCTTCATTCCGCCTCTTCCCAAGCCCCATTCACGCATACACACACACTCTCTGTCTCTCTCCATCTTTTCTTGCCCCTCGTCTAAATTTTATCTCCAGTCTGGATTGCTCCTTGGAGTTTCCAACTTACTTTCAAGTGTCTGCCTACTATCTGTTTGGAATATTTTACACGGACCTTAAATTTAACACATCTAAACAGAATCTTGATTCTCCAAGCTGGCCCTCCTCATTAAACAAAACAAAAACAAGACAAACAGTCCTTTCTGTCTTTTCTCTCCTTCTCAGAAGTCACCCAAGGCCAAAATTTAGGAGTCATTCTAAATGCTTCCGTAGTCCTTATTCCTTAAATCTCATTTATCATCAAGTTCCAACAGTTAAAGTTCTAAGAAATGCTTTTAAATATACACAAGAGCTTTACTGAAATATAATTCATATAGCATTTCAATTCGCCAATGTAAAGTATGTAATTCAATAGTTTTTAGTATATTCAGTGAATTGTGTGGCCATTATCAAATCAATCTTAGACATTTTCATCACACCCCAAAGAAACCACAAACCCATTAGCAGTCACTCCTAATTTCCCACTTTACTCCCACATGTAGTCAAGTATTAATCTACCTTCTATCTGTATAGATTTGCCGGTTCTGGAATTCTTTTCCTTTTCCTGTTCTTCTTTTCCCTTTTGGTCCTGGGGATGGACCCCAGGGACTTGTGTATGCTAGCCACGCACTCTCCCACTAAGCCATACCACTAGTCTGGAGCGTTCACACAAATGGAATCATACACTATGTTCTTTTGTGTCTGGCTTCTGTCATGTAACATGTTTTCCAGGTTAATCCATGTTATACCATATATTAGTATTCCATTCCTCTTACAGCCAAGTAATATTTTGCCACATGAATACACCATATTTTATTTATTCATTCATCGGTTGACAGACATTTGGGCTATTTCCATTCTGGAGGTATTATAAATAGTGCTGCTATAAACATTAGTGTTCTTGTGTAGACATATGTTTTTATTTCTCTTGAAGATGTATCTTGGGATTTATACACTGAGTTGTAAGAAGTAACTCTAAGTTTAACTGTTTGAGGAACCGCCATGCTGTTTTCCAAAGCAAGTTCTCTGGGAACCTTCGGCATTCCCCCCAGAGGTAGGTGAGAGTTCCCATTTAACCCAGTCTCACAGCATTTATTATGGCCTCTTGCATGGACAGCAGAAAGCGATAGCTTGCGGTGTTATGATTTGCACTTCTCTGATGTTTACTGATCTTGACAATCTTCTCATGTGCTTATTGGCTGTTAGTGTATCTTCTTTGGGGAAACATCTATTCAGATCTTTTGCCCATTTTTGATTGCGTTGCTTTTTATTACTGAGTCATGAAACTTCTTCATATACCCTACGTACAGTCTTACCCTGTATGACTTTAAACCCTTCTGTGGGTTGTCCTTTTACTTTCTTGATACTGGCCTTTTAGACTGAAAGTTTTCAATCTTGATGAAGTTCAGTTTATTTTTAATCTTTTTCAATTGTGCTTTTGGTGACCTATCTAAAAAATCATACCCAGCCCAAGGTCATTAAATTTATGTCTATGTCTTCTTCTAAGAGTTTTAAAGTTGTAGGTCTTACATTTAAGTCTTTGATCAATATATTTTGAATTAATTTTCATATATAGTGTGAGGTAGGAGTCCAAATCCATTCTTGTGTATATGAATATTCATTTGTCCAAGTACCAGTTATTGAAGAGATTATTCTTTCTCCCACTGAATTATTTTGGTACATATGTCCAAAATCAAGTCACCACAAGTGTATGGGTTTACTTTTAGACTCTCAATTCTATTCTATATGTATATGCCTCTACCCTATGCCAATACCATACTGTCTTGATTACTATAATTTTATAGTAAGCTTGAAATCAGGAAGTTGAATCTTCCTATTTTGTTCTTCTTTTTCAAGACCGTTGTGCCTATTCAGAATCCCTTGACTTTTCATATTAATTTTAGGATCAGTTTGTAAAATTTCTGTAAAGAACCCATTTGAGGTTTTGATAGAGATTTCACTGACTCTATATATCAACTTGGTGAGTACTGCCATTTTAACAATATTAAGCCATCTCATTCATGAACATTAGGTTTTTCCAATTACTTAGGTTTTCCTTAATCCATTTCAGTGATGATTTTTATGGTTTTTAAGAGTCCACATTTTGTTAATTTTTCCTAAATATTTTACTTTAGGTCATTACAAAATGAATTTTCTCAGTTTCACTTTAGATTATTCATTACAAGTGCATAGAAATACAGTTGTCTTGTACATCTTAGATTCTGCAACCTTGCTGAACCTCATTTATCAGTTCTAACAGTTTAGTAGATTCCTGAGGATATCCTCTATACAAGATAATACAGATATGTAAGTAGAGAGAGTGTTACCTTCTCCCTTCTGGTCTGGAAGTCTCTTGTTTCATTTTCTTGTACAACTGCCCTGGCTAGACTCTGCAGCACAATACCATATTAGTTTTCTAACTCCACTGGTTTTGAGGAAGACCGCTGGGGTTTTCCAGAGACAAAGAACCAATAAGTAGCTAGACAGATAGATAAATGGATGACACATATGACAGGTGACTTTTCTGGTGTGCTGGCTTTCATTATAACTCTGGGTAAGTCCTACAGTACATCATTTGTGAACTGAAGATGCAGGGATGCCTCTGGCATGGGTCAGTCCAAATTCAAGTGTCTCAAAACCAGGGAAGCCAGTGGTGTAACTCCATCTAAGTAGGGAGAAAGTCTGGGAGCCCAGGGGACCACTGGTGCAGAACTAGAGTCCAAGACCAGAGAACCTGGAATTCTAATGTCCAAAGCCAGAGAAATAGGGATGTCCCAGACAGCGAATCAACATTCCCTCTGTCTTGTTTGCTCTCAGCCCCCCGCTGACCAGGCAATGCCCGTCTACACAGAGGACAGATCTTTCTCCTCCTAGCGCACTGCACATGCCAGTCCCCTCCTGAAACATCCGCACACACACACATCCAGAAGTACTGCTTTACCAACTATCTGGCTGTCCTTTAATTCAGTCAAGCAGACATTTGAAATTAACCATCACAAACACTGAATGGCAGTGCTAAAGAGTGGACATCTTTGTCCCTAATCTTAGGGGAAAGCTTTTCAGCCCGACCACTCAGTGTGACAGAGCAGGAGGTTTTTCACAGATGTTCTTTCAGGGTGAGGAAGTTCCCTTCTAGCCCTAGTTTGTTGGCTATTTTTTTTTAACATGATGTGGTATTGGATTTAGCAAGTGCCTTCCCTGCTTAAGACACACAGTTTGCACTTGCTGTTTCCTCTGGATAGTTTCTTATCCCTCCTGCACAGCCTGCTGTTTCTCACCTTGACAAGGTCTCTATTTCAGGACATTCCTGGGTCATCTTGTTCAAAAGTCCCCTCTCACCACATCTTCCCCAGTCTGTCAGCCACACAACCTTCAAAGCACTCAGCCATTATTATTATATGTACAAATTCTGGTGACACTTGTATACAGTCTGGTATTTGCCAGTGTGCATTTGTAATGTTATTCCTCACAACAACAGTATCTTCCAGGCAGATATTTTATTGCTGTTTCCCGGGTTTGGAAATCAGCAGACAGAGAGGTTATGTGTCTTGTGCAAGTTCCTACAGCTGACAAGTGTTAGATTCAGGATTAAAACCACCTAGCTCCAGAGGCCATTCTCTTAAGGACTTCTCCTTGTGAACTAGTTTACTTTCTGTACACAAGCACTGTCAGTCTCATCTATCACAATACTGTATCTCTAGCACCTAATGCCACACATGGTTGGCATTAAAAAAATCTCTAATGAATACATGGAACCCGCGTCTCAGGAAGAGAGTTCCATAGGACTGTGCTGAGCACCACTGACCGCACACACCCACAGGGATGCTCAGGGAGATGTTCATGCGTTTTGAGAAAGGCCACTTACTTTCCCAGACACACGTGGGCACAGACCCGCCTTCCACCGCCTGCCCACTCTGCAGGAGCAGTCCAGGGAGCCGTGTTCCAGGGAACACACTTTGAGAAACGCTGGCCCACGGAGGCAGAAGAATGTTTCTGCCTCCATTTCTGCAGCTGGCTCTGCTCTTCACTCAAGCCACAGATTTAGTTTCCAGAGTCATAGCTCGGTTCGAAAGAAAGCCGCAGGATTAAGTTTTCCTTGGCTTTCCTGGAGCTCCTCACAGGCACATCAGGACACAGGCGCACCGGAGGAACAGGAGGATTCTCCCAACTATCCAGACACCCGCTCACCTGCATGTGGGCCGCACCTCACCCCCGGGCAGCCCGAACCTTCTCAGAGCTCTGCTGCACTGAGTGTGACTCGGACAGGGCCACCTTTCACCATGGCCCCGGCTGATTCTCAGGGTGCAGGCAAAATCAACGACGTGTTGGCCACGAAACCTGCATTTCTCTCCTAAAAACTTACCTGAATGCTGATGGTTACGCCATGACTTCAGAACCACGGTATCTCAGCTTTCGTGTCTTCCAGCTTATCTGCCTGAACTCTCTGAAGAAGGAGACAGAGAAACCTCTACTTGGAAATCTAAGAAAAAACAACAAACAATATAACATAGCACACATGACCGCAGAGCAGGACAGTCTGTTCTGATTAATTTGCTGCTTCTGAAAAGCTTCATCCCTTTCTCTTATTTGCCTGCTGGAGTGCCTACAAATTATAGGCAGTGGTTAGAGTATTTTTATAAACCTTCTATAAAAATACCCAATAAAAGAACACTCCCCCTTAAACTTGGGTGACTAAAGTCATTTCTATGGAATGGTTCTTCGAAGCTTTTATTTTTCTGGGGTGACTGAAATTTTACATAGTTGGTAGCGAGCCCAGAATTACCTTTTGTAATTATGAGCGCTTTCTAAATTCAAATACATGTCAGATCCAAATAAGAGGTCACTGGAAAAGGAGCCTCGGAATACACGAGGATCTGAGAAAACAGAAAAATGCACTGGAACTCAGCCCGTGCGTAGCTGGATGAGCTTGGTCAGAGTGCATCATTGATTCCAGGAAGCACCTGTCTTCAGCATTCCTCCACTCCAAGGCTGGGGAGGAAGGGAAAACCCCACCTACACTAGAATGTACCAGAGGACCATGAGTGCCGAGACGTGGTTCCCACGGGATTTGCCTCCCGAGGTGTGATTCGGGTGGAAGATGATCGCCTGGTGACACTCATAATGGCCGAGTGCCTGTGCGGCAGCCTGATGACTCAGCTGGGAGAGATACTGAGTCCAGCAGCGCTCCTGCCCCAGATCGTAAGACTGAAGAAGAAAGTTCCTTCCAGTGGTTAGCAATTCTGCTGGCCTGGCTTTGGGAAATCTTTCGTGGCATTTCTTCCTATCTCTTCCCATCTCTTCCCATGTCTGCTCAGCACTTCCTTGTATCACCTTTTGAAAACCCAGGAGAGGGCTTACCTCAGCACAGAAGGGCCTGCAGGGGTGAGCAGCCTGCCGCGCACACCAGCATGATGAGAGACAGAGCTGCAGCCCTGGGTTCTGTTCTTATGTATACGAGGGAGGCATGTTGTGGGAAGCCTGCTTTATCTGGTGTAGACAGAATGGGGCTCATTTCCAGAAGCCCAGGGAACCATCTTGTGGTGTGTGAGGGGGGAGAGGGGAGTCAGCCATGTGAAGTTCCCACAAGGCAGAAAAATTATCACCACTGTGGTGAGATTCAGACAGCCATTAACTCATTACTTTAAGCCACAAAGAAATTGCAGTACACACAGACAAACTATTAGGTTAGAATACACTACTCTCTGAGATTTAAAAAAAAATTATTTTCTCTCCTCCCCCAAAAACCTGTTTGGTTTAGCTTTGGAGCGGTGGGAATTGGGTGAGACCACTGCAAGCCTTTTTTGTCCGGGGCTCCTGCTCAGTATTCTAAACTGGGGAAGAATCTGCCTGCTTTGGAAAAGGAGACCCTCTTACTGTACCAGCCACAAAGGGAGGAGACATGATTATTCAACAAAGGAAACGGCCAAGAGAAATGCAAGAAGCCAAAAGGAAAGGGTAGGAGAGGAAACCACAGGCAGAAGAGGAATCCTCACCCTTTCCTCTTCTTAAAGCAAGTGCCACTCTGCTCAGACACACATCTGCGTCTGGCCCACATCCCTGCAGCGTCCCCTTGAGCAGGCATTCCCCAACTCAGAGTGCACAGAGGAGCCGCCTGGGGCTGCGACAGCAGAGACCTCCAGCCCAGGGACAAGGGATTTGCGAGCTGGTTGTGAAACACTGTAGTTGTAGGAATCTAGTTTGTTCGAAGGCAAACAGAAGACCTGAGTCACTAGATAATAAAACTTCAGCGTGTAGAACATTGGCCGGAGACAGAACAATGAATCTGCTTGAATGCCAATCAGGATACTTCAGGAAAAAGAAAAGAGCAAGCATACAATCGAGAAAGAGTTCGAATTCAGTAACAAGCTGAAATTGAATAAACTAGTCACACTGGTCTAAAAGCAGAAAAAAAATTCCAGAGGGAAATGAGGCACTGGGGAAAGAATGATCACCGTGGTTAACGCAAAAGGAAGAGCTGGATGGAGGAATGAGGCTCAAGGCCAGCCCGAAGGTCTCGTCCTGCCTCTCCAGGGTTCTCCTAACCTTCCAGAGGAATGTCCTCCTGGTCCAAAACAACTTTCACATGATTACCAATGTCTGTGCAAGAACTCTGACACGCCTCAGAGACGCATCCTACACAGAGTGCATCTGGAAGGAAGGAGTGGTAGAGAAAGGCATATTTGGTGATTCATATTTGAAAAGACTTTGGGGGTTGACAAAGGTGCCCGAGGAGCTGCCCATAGTGAGTGGCTGTTTCCCACAAGTCGCAGTCACTTAAGGTTGAACTGCTACAACGTCCAGTGGCACCAGCTCCAGAGCACGGAGCAGTCTCGCCCCTCCCACCAGGTGCCTAATGTTTCCCCACCCATTCCACAGCTGAGAGATGAGGCTGCTGTGAGATCCAACCTTTATCCAGGCTACTTTCTCCCAGCCTTTCCCCCGATGCCTAGAGCAAGGAAGAAGATGCTTCCAGGTATTTTCCCAGAGCCTGGGGCACTTCCTCTCTACCCTCAGACACATTCCGGATGTCTTTCAGGACTCAGCCTCAGGCCTCCACTTCTTTGGAGTCCTTCCCACGCGGCCTTGCTTCCTCTTCAGGGAGTGCTCTCCCTCCTGAATTCATGTCAAATGTCTGATGATAAATGAACCAACACCTTATTACAGTGGCCATGGGGCCTAATCTCAGGGACCTGGTTCCAGGATCCCCTGTGGACACCCAAGTCCACTGACTGCCCACATCCCTTTGCACAAAGCTGGCGTATTCGGATAGAACCTCTGCACATCCTCCTGAGGGCCTAAATCATCTCCGGATTACTTACAATACCTAATACCCATCAATGTACATAGTGGTTATATTGTATTATTGAAAAAATAATGACAAAAATGTCTGTACATGTTCAGTGCAGACCCAATTTTCTTTTCCTGTGTATTTTCAATCCACAAATGGTTGCATCCAAGGATGTGAAACTGTGTATACAGAGGACTGAGGGTTACATTAGCAACAACAATAATATCATCATCACCATTATCATTTGAACATTCGTTAAAGAAAAATGAAGAAAGAACCAAACAAAACAAAACCATCTACCTACTAGAAGGTCTTCATTGGTGGAACCACATAATGACCTTCAGACATCACTCTGTGTATGTTACCGGGGGGGACACCTGTCCATCACTCCTCAGACTTATGCTTACTCTATCGGTATTTAAGTCTTGTTATTCTGCTCGCCTTAAGTATAGGATCCAAGTATAGGATCACCAGGAAGTGTTGTCATGTGAAGGAGCCAAGGTTAGATGCAAGGAGCAATGCGACAGTGCATAGGTGCTACTGGGTGTCCGAGGAAGCAGGAACAGTGAGAGGGAGGGAGGGACCGCCTTCAAAAACCACCACACTGCCATGACACATTTGGGAAGTGGAAGGGACAGTTCTCAGCGACACACTAAGGATGGCTGGGCTTCACCTCCGTGTTGTCGTGCATAGAACACTGGGATAAAAGGTAATGAATAGGTCATTTTAAGAGTACCAACCATTGATCTGTTTTCTTTGTCAAGTAATGTAGGAGAAATTTTGTGATCCGTTCTTGTAACATGTTTCCACACTAGGGTGAAGTATCTATAGAACAGTGAATATTTTCCTGAGTATAGGACTATCCATTAAGTAAATGTGGGCAGTTTTCACTAAAAAAACTTTACTGTATTTGACTGTGTCAACCTTTTTACACTCACCTCTCTTTATCAAAAGCCTGAATTTCACATTTATTGCATTTGCATTTATTTCTGTAAGCCGAAACTGGGCCTTTAGAAGCAGCATTCTTCCCTTGGCCTGTGTGTTTCTAGTGTTCCACAGACTTGAGTCCAGGGTTGCAGATACCAGTGGGTACCGGTGGGCAGGGGGCAGTGCGTTCTCCCTGTGAGGGCGTCCAGCCAGCCACACACCACCAGCCACACGAAGATGCTCACAGTCAAAATAGCAACTGACGTGGAGGACACAAGAAGGAGAGGGAGCTAAAATAAGCACTGCAATCTGCCTGGTGAGGTCCAGAAACTCTGCCACCTCTCTGTCCTTGGGGACAGCTTCCTACAGGGACATGCTCCCCACTTTATGGCCTTTTGGTTGCTACTAAGTCGCTCACCCATATAACTCATGGCCATAAAAGAGAATGTCAGATCCTGAACATTTTCAAATGTACTCCCGCAAAACTCTGTTCTGCTTCAACATGCAAAGGATATGAATATTACCAATCACAAGTGGAAATTTTAAATTAATGGGTAGAACATTCAACTGTAAATATATATATGTGTATACATGGTATATATATAATCTTTGATGAAGACTGGATATACATATCTCTAATATATATAAACGAATATATGTGTATATATACGTAGATATATAAAATCTCTGGTGAAGATTTGAGGTAAAGGTCAGTGGTAGAGCACTTGCCTAGCAGGTGCAAGGCCCCGGGCTCAATCCCAAGCTCAACAAACAAAACAAAACAAAACAAAAACAACCCACTTTAATGGATCTTACTACTTGCTTTAAAGTAACCACAAAATGAATAAACAAAGAGCAAACACTGAAGACTAACTCAGCTTGCGGCGTAATATCTATGAGCTCATGAATGTGATTTTATATTATCTTTAGTGTCCAAGTATAGCTAAAAGCCAACTTTATGCTTGGTCATAACACACACACGTATTGGCTATATAAAGTACTAGGCTGAAAAACAGAATGCAACGTTTCAAGATTTCACAGCAAACTTCACAGAACATCGTGACTTTTTCCAAGTGTCCTTGAATCTAGTCAAGTCTTTGATGAAGACTGGCCATATACATATACGTGTGTGTGTGTGTGTGTGTGTGTGTGTGTATGAATGTACACACACACACACACACACACACACACATAAGCAAGTGAGTGTATTTTTACAGACAATCCCGGGGGCCTCCCTAGATGGAGCTACCACAGCTAAAATAAAACTCAAAATGAGGTGAATGATGACCCCTTTGGTGGACCTTGGTGGACTCACATCAACCTCAATGTCCTGGGTCACCCTGGGCCCTCTTTGGACTTCTGTGATCCTTCTAAGTCAAGTCATGCAATTCAGCACTACAGAGGACAAATGTATTCTCTTCTCTACTGGCTTCACGTGTATATCTTTTCATAAAAATAAGACTACTGTTCTAGGACTTGCTCTTTCTTATCTAACTGGACACCAAATAGCAAATTTAAGAGCTTATTGCTATGTAAACCACATTTGATGGGAAAAATGTGCACTAAGGGCTGGAATCCACTCTTACACCTACGGTGCCCATCAACCTCCACAATGGGCAAGGAGGTAGTGTGTCGAGACTGAATCTGGATGACCTTCACTTCCGTCTCTCATCACTGACGTCATGTCTCTGGGTACACGTCCCCAAGGGGGGGCCTCCAGTGCTTCAAGAACGAGGAAACCCTTCTTGATGTCAAAGCTTTTTAGACCTCTCCCACATGCCGGTGGCTATATTTTAAGGAAGATATTTACAAGGTCAAAAGTCCATAATGAACTCAGTAACACATCTTGCAAGTTTATATTTCATAAGTCACTGCCTTGAAAAGGATATAAAGTAATCATGCATTTGTGAGACATTAACCTACAGTCAATTCTTAGAACAATGTAAAACCCGTGACTCCTCTTGTGACAACTGTAAAATGCATGACTGAAGCCTTAAAGGGGAGAAGACACTTTTCACAAGATTCCACACACTTTATGTTCTGCATCCGAGATAAAGCTAGAGAGCTTTTAATAACCACAGATTTGTTTCTGACATCTCTGCTGGGAGCAGAGAGACCCTCATCACTGTACGAGTCCACTCAAAGTTTTACATCCCACAGCGGCTGATACCTTTTGCCTGGGAAAAAGTAATAGGAACCTCCCCCTAGATCTCAGGGTGAGAGTCAATCACAGCATGCAGATAGGCTGAGAGCCTGGCACACATCACCAAAGCCCCGCCAAGGGCTGCGTGACCCCCGAGCTCAGTTTAACTTAGTTTACCAAACCCAAGTCAAACAGGTGTTCACTGAGCATCGACTGAGGGCAAGACAATCACTATGTGCAGAAGCAAGAGAAACTCAGAACAGTGAGGGTTGGGAGTCTTTTAAGTAAAAGTAATTTAAAGATCCAAGTAGAAGGGACTGGAACAAGAAATTGAGGGAAGGAAAAGAGAGACCTATTCTGAGGATCCTTTTCTTACAGGAAAACAGCACTGGGCATTAGTACTCAAAGACTAATTAACAGTGTGCACAGAACTCTCACGCCTTGCCGGTGCGAATGCAACATGTTACGCCACTTTAATGAAAGATTCTTTTTATTTTTTTATTTTATTTTTTTTAATTTTTTTATTATTTTTTACCAAGAACATGT
>PVJO010008759.1:0-73783 GCA_004026905.1 Hystrix cristata | reverse complement strand
CATCACTACTATAACTTAAATTCCTATAGTGGAATGACTTTAAGATAGCCCCACTGATGGAAAACTCCCAGCTCACTTGCTCATCAAATTGGTATAACTGACGCAGTACCACAAAGATGATATGATGCTACCACTATGATTCAGATAAGAGGGATTTTAAATCCTTTCTGCATAACAAGCTCTCTCTTTTGCTGGCTGCCATGACACAAGTTGCCATGTGGAAGGACTCATCTGGTGAGAAACTAAGACAGTCTCCAGTCAACAAGCAACAAAGAACTAAGGCCCTGTGCCCAGCAACCCACAAGGAACGTAACCCTGTCCACAACCCCACAACCACATCAGCATCTAAGTGCATCTTTCTGAATTGAATCTGCAAAAGAAATCCTAGTCTTAATCCTCAGCTCCATTCTTACAAAAGACTCCAAAGGAGAGGATCCAGCTCTACCATGCGTGAATTCCTGATCGCAGAAATTATGTGTGTTGTTTTAAACTCTAAATGTATAGTAATAATTATGCAGCAATAATTAATAGCATCATCACATATATCTATCAGCGAAACCTGAGACGAAGGTCAAGGAATATTTTCACTCCTATTTTACAGAGGACAAAACTATGTTTCCTAAAGATCATGTAAATTATACAAGAAATCAAAGGTGGAGATTGAATTAAATTCAGGGTTGTGTTTAATATCATTTCTCACTCCTGAAAATTAGGAAATAAACGCACTAGACTTAAGTGTTTAAAAGAATGTAACTCTATGTTTTAGCTTCACTAACATAGAAAACATTACTTACATTCTCTAAAATTAGATGTAAATCATTTGGTTTGAATATGTGATATTTTGCTCATCAAAATCACTTATTTCAATGACCAATTTGAGTAATGTAACATTCACATAAAGACATCTGTAAGACTTAAAAATAGACTTCACAGATAGCCCTGATTTTCACGCTGCATTCTTTACCTCAACACCTAAAGGAGGTATCTTTATTACAATGGACTTAGGACCATTATAAGTAAATCCTGATCACTAACTACACAAAAATTTAATGCACAAATAGATATAGATACAGATACAGATATTGACATAGCTGTAGATACAGATATTGAAAATGATGGCAGCCTGGATGCCATATTTGCTCTAGCTAAAAATAAGAATAAGGCTCTAGGAGCCAGCACAGTAATGTTTTATTTCGTGTATAATTACATGTAGGAAACAGACTCTGGATAACTGGTAGAGGAAAATTATCTCTTTCTTAGCAAAGCAAAACTGGGTAACTCACATAGCAATACAGAACCTCCAACCTGCCTGTAGTTCAGACCTTAGGTTGATCGCAGAAGTGGTTAGATGGTTGGCTGGGTGGTCAAATTTTGATGTCGTGCTATATAGCTCTGCGGGCTGGGGCACTGTATTAGATGCAGTTTTGAAAAACTTATCTTTCTTACTATTGATTTAACATCGGTATCCTATACTGTGTACAATGACATGTATTATATAACTGAGAAAACTATTGGCATTTATGTGCTAAATATTACACTTTTTGTATTTTCAATTTTATACGGCTTAATTTCTGTGATTGGACTGTGGTCAGTAGCTAATGACTGTACCTTGGGCTTCCGAATCTTTCTCCATTCCTCGGCTCCTATTGGTGCCCTGTCTTGATCGGCCTTTGCCTGTAAAGTTGGGCTGTGTCCTCCATTTGCTTACCCTTATTTTAATAAAATAGGTGAGGCTATGAAGCTCCTTGTGTTTTTAATACATCCAAAAGCCATTATAATTGCTGTCCTTTGTTTTATTAAAGTGCTTGCTGCGTGTCACACCTTGTGCCAACCTTTCAGTAACTTTTGTTTAGCGATGACACTAGGCCCTAGATGTGCATATTTGAGAGTCAGTAACCATGTGAAGGTCACTGCAACTAAAAAATCCAAAGTATTCCAAGCGTGCTCCGAAGTTGCGGTATCGCTGCTGCTTAGCTTTGAGGCAACTCGCTTTATTAAATGTCTAGCTAGTTCTTAATTGTAAAATGGCACTTAACAGTCCGTGGGCCTTTGAAGAATATTTCTTTCAGCAATCTGTACGTCCTTCATAGGAAAATCTCTGTGCTCAAGGCAGTGAGTCTGTAGTGTGTGTGATGATGGAGTGGCTGATGTCAGTGGTAATTGATACTTTGGTGTAGTGTAACCACCTAGTGTAAGTCAAATAACAAACATGACTCTTCAAAGAGATGACAACGCAGCTAACATTCGACTATTTTTTTCTAAGTAAAATATTATGGAAAGGACACGTGATAAATTTTCTTTATATCTACGTGTGAACTGGTGCCTCTGTTTGATGACAACTTACATTTATTCATACAAGAAGAATTAAGCAGCCGTGACTATGGGTGCCTTTTCTCTCTGACCTACCCATTTTCACTGACTTGGGTTGGCTTTTGGAATGTACTTACTACATTCATTTACTCAAAGACCAATAACTAATCATAATATCTCGGTATTTCATATGTGAGCATTAAAGGCTGAAAAAGCAACATGATAACAGATTATTTTCAGAAGATTTGGATAATATAAATGAGAAGGAAGAAAACTGTCATGATTATGTCTAGAAGCATTGAAATAGAAAGTAATAAAACAATAAAAAGGCCATTTCAGAAAAGACAAATATCGTTGTAGTTTTGGATTCATTCAATGAGATTAAAAATGTAGGGTTTATATCAGCACATCAATATACAAAGTTACATATAAAAATGTAATGATAGAGCAAATTTTTAATTAGGTGATTAATACAATCAAGTTATATCGTTAAACTTGATTAACTGGTTAGTCCAGATTAGGCTTTTCCGTGTTGAGGTTAACCAAGAGAGTCCCACCTCCAGGGTTACTGAGTGAGCTATGCTGAGGGAGCAGATTAGGGCATATCCAGCCCGCTGGACAAATGGGTGCCGCCTATCAGTAGCGGAGATCCAGGACACCAGCCCTGCATCTGGACCAATCAGATGTGCTACCTGTAGTATTCTGCGAGAAATCAAGCAGGTTTTTGATAGGACAGCCTAGATCTGACCTTGACCTGTGGAGTGATGGGTACAGCAGACAGCTGCTACTCAGCTCATGCCCACTATGTTTTCTCTTTCTCACAGCATGTTTTCACTCTGCAGAGCATACTGCTTTTCCTGCTTTTAACACCTTTAATAAATGTAACACATCACTACATTTGTGCTTTCCTTGATTGATTCTGTGTTCAGGATGACAAGAACCTAGAAAGCGTCAGCAGTTCACAGCAGCCTAGAACCTGGCAATGATGCTATTTTTATGCACATATAACTTATAAATCTCATAGACGCTTAAACTCAGAAAATGTTGTAAACAGCAGATTGACTAAATCTCCACTTATTTAAATTTATTCAATAGAATTAAACATTTCTCACATAAATCTCTTGAGGACATGGAAATATTGATTTTTTTCCTCATCATTGTGAAATATACTTGTGCTCTGTTAAAGACTTGCTAGATAAAAATCCAAAAATAAACATTTAGTTTTTAACATAATCTGGAATTCCTAAGACTAAAAATATTGTGATATATATTAACTTGTCAATTTTGTCATGTGTGTCTTACAAAATATGTTAATTCAATAACCTTTCACTTTCTAGGATGGAATTAATTCCTATTATATTCTTGTTCTAACCACCTACAAATGCATACGGGTTTAATGAACACTGACGTTATTAATTACACATTTGACACAAACTAGGAGGATGGTTCCAGTGAAATAGAGTCAGAGGAAAATAAACACAGTTTTCTCATGCACAATTTTGATGGTAGAATCTAGACTAGTAATTCCATGACAATGAAATACTAATAGTATTGCAAAAGCATATATCATGCATATAATTTTATTCTTCACTACTATGTAAAGACCATTCTCATTTTTGCCTCTATAATTTATTCGTGGCAGAAGAAATCATTTATGATGAAATAGCATGAAAGAATACAAGGATTTCTTAAATATAAAAGCTTTGAGGATGATTTCACTGATATACAGACTACTTCTATTTCTAATATGTTTTAAGGTAGGTCTCTAGAGTCTGACTAAAAGAAAAAAAAGGAACTTTTGTTTTTGCTTCCTTTTGAGGGGTACGGTGCAGTGCTGGGGATCGAACTCAGGCCTTATGCTTGCTAGGTAAGCGCTCTACCACTTGAGCTAAATCCCCAACCCCTTCTTTTGTTTTCTGGAAAGTAATTTTTTCATAGTTTTTGGCTAATAAATTTATCCAGTTTTTTAAAAAAAGACTGGATTCAGGAAAATCTAATCATTTAGAATGCTCAAGATTCATTTCATTTTTTACACATTGAAATTGCTTTTAAGTGATATATATATATATATAAATATCTATATATGTACGTATATGAATGAGGAGGCCAGATACAAAACAGAAGAGGCCCCATCATGAAAAGTTTCTCAGATCAGAGACATAAGAAGGTAGCAAATTTCTCATGTCACAACTTCTTAAATACTACCCCTTTCGGACTTCATAGACATGGGGACAATTAGTGAAGTGTGATGAATTAAAGCATCTTTATTGTGTGTTCAAGATCTGATTCTCTTGAAATGAAGTGAAATAATGGTGCTAGAATTTTAAAAAGCTCTCCCTCCTGTTTGATTTACTGTGTGACCTGATGGTTGTCGTGCTTTTGTTCAGTTGACCTTGATGGATGTTTCTAATCACTGCTTTTTTTCTGGTTGTATCAAGTCCGAGTCCACCAGATGTCAGTACAATATAAATAATCCAAATTCCTTTATTTAAAAGCCAAATACAGTAGACAAAAATAAAGTTGATATTATAATAACATTTCATAGAAATTTAAAAGATTTAGTACACTAAATGGAAAAAGAGCTGTAAAACTGGTACATATAAATTATAATATGATTTTTTAAAATGAGTCACTCCTAATAGCTCCCTGTTAAAATTAATGTAATTTGATAAAGCTGATTTTCTATTTACCCTTCCTGATTCATTATCATTCAGTTGTAGTATTTGCCGGATGACTTCTTTATTCTCTTGTGGTTTTATGCGTTAACATTTTTATATTACATTTCCTCTTGATTATTTTCTGCTGTAGAAAAGAGATAAATTATGACAATATATTCCCCGACATGTTTCTTTACTTGATTACAGTTAAACCAAAGGTTAATATGTGTAACACTTGCTAACAATGAATGGATGTCTTGATGTTGAGACACGCTAATAATACTTCAAAAATAGTTTGAACACATAAGTACTGTGGCTGATGCAAAAATTTCATGTTACATCATTAAGGCGCACACACACACACTCAAAGAAAACAAAAAGTCAGTAGAAGTGAGAGAAAAGTATCACAAACCTCTCTTTGTCTCCGTCAATTTCTGAGTTTTTTCTGTGCCATGATGACAGTATTTCCTCCTATGACTTAGCATCAGAGAGCCTATCTTTCAGATGTAGTTTCCCTTCTTTCGTATACAGGATTCAACATAGTTATCTACTTCACCATTCCAACTCTAATCCCTATGTCTTATATTTAGTAAGACGCTCAACAGATTGAATAATGAACAGAATATATATAGATATAGAGATATAAACTGTTATATATATGAAATATATATATATATATAATCTGATATACATATATGAAATAAAGAATTGAAGGGCAAATGATATGAGAAATCTATACTTGCAACTATAAATAATATACACTAACCTGAGAATTAGGCATAATTCTTCTTAGGCAGCATCTTCAGAGAATATTTCAATCTTCATATCTTCAACCCAAAAGCCAACACCCTGTTCCTTTAAAGAAAGAACCAATTGGAACTATTGTCTTATATTCTGGTAATTCTTTCAACAGGTTTATGTGTATCTTGAAGTCTATCTTTGTATTTTTTGGGGCATAGAACAATTGTTACTTTATTTAAATAAACAAAGTGCCAACATTCAGTGCACATTATCTCAATTTTATAACATTATAATCAGAGTAAACAAAAACAAATGATATAACCAAAGAAGTAAAAGTCAACAAGAAAGAAAACAGACAAAAACATGCTGGATTCATTGGATATAATTTTTAAGCAGAAGAGTAAACATTAAATGTGTAGCACACAGAGGGACTCAGATTGACCCGAGGCCCAGTCAAACAGCCCCGGATCCAACAAAGAAAAGGAAACCAAATGATTAGGCACTCGAGAAATGCAGATCTGGATGACATCAGTAAAATCATCCAAACCAATACTGGCAAAATATGGAGGAAACAAAGATTTAATTAATAATTTTAAATGAAACATTGATGAATAAAGGCTACTGATCTATAGGTAAAACATTTAAAAAGTCACCATGTTATAATTTGGAACAGAAAAAATTCACCATTACCTAGCTTTCTTTTTAAAAATTTTATTTTAATGGTACATTTTAGATATACATAGTGATAACATTCACCATAGGGAATTTGTACCAGTACGTGATATATTGTGCTGCTTCTTTTTTTTCCCATTCCTCTCCCCTCCTTTCACCCCCTCCTCCCTCCTTATTTACAAAAGCTTTGTTTCCATTTTTTCTCTTCTATTCTTTTTTCTCTTGTTCCTCCATTCCTTTCCTCCTCCTCTTCCCTTGGTCCCCTTCACATTTGAACAATTTCTTCCCTTTCCTAATATAATATATTTCAGTCCTTATTTACAATTTAAGTTTCTCACACCAGAGAAACAATGCGGTATTTAAATGTGTGTCCAATTTATTTCACTTAAGTGTATGGTCTCAAGATGCATCCATTTACCTAGAAATGTCTCAAGCTTATCATTCTTTATGGCAGAGTAGTACTTCATTGTATTTAAACACACACACACACACACACACACACACATTTTCTTTATCCATTCCTCGGTTGATGGGCATTAAGGCACTAAGGCTGTATCCAAGATTTAGCTATTACAGACTGTGCTGCTGTAAACATGGGTGTGCATATATTGCTGTGGTATGATCCTTTTGATTATTTCGGGAAGATGGCAAGAAGGGGAATAGTTGGGTCAAATGGAACCTCTAGTCTTAGTTTTTTGAGAAGTCTCCATACTGATTTTCATAGCTGTTGCACCAGTCTACATTCCCACCAACAGTGGAGAAGGGTTCCTTTTTCTCAGCAGCCCCTCCAGCAACTGTTATTGACTGATTTGTTGATAATAGCCAGTCTTTTTGGTGTGAGATGGAATCTTAGTGTTGTTTTAATTTGCATCTCTCGAGTGACCAGTGATGTTGAACACTCTTTCATATGTTTATTTGCTGTTTTTACTTCTTCACCTGAGAAGTGTCTATTCATTTCACCTGCCCATTTTTGGATTGGGTCTTTAAATTTGGGGGGGGGTCTGATTTTTTGAGTTCTGTATATATTCGAGATATCAGTCCTTTGTCGGAGGAACAGCTGGCAAATTTTTTTCCCCACTCTGTGGGTTGTCCCTTTGCTCTGTTGGTGGTTTCATGATTTCAAAAGCCATAAAATAAATATAAATTATATTCCTCTTAGCCTGATAAATGCTGCTCCCAGCTCTTACCTATGAGGTCTCCTGAAATCTCCTTTATGCCATGTGTCTGTTTCTGCTTAGAATTTTTGTTTTAATTTTGGTAACAGATAGGTAGCATACTTTAATGCAATTTTTCCCCTCCTTTCTGCTTCATGTTTTTGTCCTTCACTTGTAAGACTGTATAGTCCCTCAGTAGAGCAGTAGCATGTACTTTAGTACAGTGCTTTAGTCTCTGTTTTCTGGAAAACCTGCATAAAACAACTCTTAATAAGAGCAGTTACGATTGGAAAAGAAATTTAACTGAAAAATATTGAAAGATAGAAAACAACTGTTGTTAACTCTTAATAAAACAGTCGATTTAAATAACCTTAAGTTTGTAGATTGTTTATAAGATTTAGAAGAACAGGTTAATTTAGCAATGACTTCTGTACACAAATGCTAGATGCCCAAGTAGTTGTAACACAGTGATTTAAGACTTTTGTTACAAAATGTGGACTGTTTTACGGGTATTGAGCATGAATAAATTGTTGCTTATAAATATATCTCAGAATACAATATTATCTGAAAGAATAAAGTCATTGAAAAACACAATAGTATGCTTCCATTTATGGAACCTTCAAAATAGAAAAAAAAACTCACATCTATCTTTTTATTAAATGTATACAGGTAAGACTGTTAGTATTATCAATGAAATCAATGGAAAGATTATAGTACACGTTCTTCAGTATGTGTAACAAAACATTAAATTCCTTTGAAAAATATTTTTAGAAGTTAGATTACTCTAAACTTTCTGCAGTGATAATGAGCTGATTTGGTGTAAAAGGAAAGAAATGGTAGCTCAGAAATCCACCTGTGTAAGTTATGAAGGCAGATTCCTATGTGCAAGGAATTTTAAGATCACCAAGCTAAAATATCAAAATAAGTTCCTTTTCAAGTTCTGTTCTAATAAACTTGGCCTAGACATCAATCTTATTTACCTCACCACCACTGTGGGAAAATGTGTTTCTAGTTCAGAATAATCATCTTATAAACTCTCAGTGTACACATCTAATGTCCGTCTGGGGCTGCCTGCCTGTAGTACAGCAGGGAAAAGGTGAAAAGTATGATTTTCATGAAGTTTCATTTGAATATATCAGAGCTCCTGCAGTGTGAAAGGCTTGGAAAGAAATAGAAATAGACGCTATGTGCTTAGGGGGAAAATTCAGGATTTGAAGTTGGTAATACCTGCGGATACATTCATACTTGGGTGGGGGTTTCTCTGCTACTTTAAATTGCTAATACCTTTTTTCTATTTCTTATAAAGTTTGTTACTTTATATCATTTTGCATAAAAAATTAAGATTTCAAGAATCTGAATTTGGTATAACAAAGAATTAGAGCTTATCACAGTTTACTACAGTATGTGTCATATCCACAGAGTGCACAAAACACAGCCACAGAAGAAAATACAGAAAAAAGTTCGGTCGTAAATGAAAATATACAACTACATTTTGCAAACTGATGGTGCTTTAATAACCCCAAGTCTTTGTTATAACTTTGGTTAAAATACAGAGCATATGTTTCTGGATATCTTATTGCATGTGATATTTCACTAGACTCTAATCTTTCTTTGATGTTATATGATTTCTCGGACTGACATATGCTCCTTAATCTTGAGAAAAAATGCATTCTGGACCAAATGGATTTCATTATGATTTTCTCAAAAAAAAAAAAAAAAAACACAAACAAAACACACAAATATGTACCTACTCAAGCAAACAACGATAACTAACTTTTTTGTCTTTGAAAATTTAATCAAGGTGCAGGAATTTTCCACTGAGAAAATAAAAGTTACAGTTATCGTACATATTCAACATGATTGGTAAGGACAAGAGAAGCAGGAGGGGAAACAGAATTCGTAATAGGCACAGATATGCTTATGATTCCTCATGGACAACAAATATGCACACACTCAATCAATCAACCTAACAACAAATAAATAAAGTAAAAAGCTACTTTAGTTACAGTGCTGTATTAATAATGGTGGGTTGCTGATGTATCAAAAGTTCTACTCTGCCCTTTACTCAGCAGGATCACATAATTACAACAGCCAAAATTACAGAAAAAAAGCAAAATGATTCAGCTCTTGTGTGTGGAATACAAACAGCAGCTATGACCTTTAAATCCCGAGTGATTGTGTGAGCAGAGGTTCATCCCAGCTCAGTGGATTTAAAAAAAAAAAAATCAGCAGTGAAGTTTCTTTAAAAATATTGCAGAAATCTGAACTAAATGATCATTTGCAATGGATAAATAAAATTCAAGATCGATTTTTATCAACAATTTGATAAAAGTCTTCTAAAAGTTTTGTTGTAGTTGAAAGTAGTATATAAATAGGATGAAGATTTTTCAACATTGCAATAGCCAGCTTTTAACAACCGTTTAAAAGTAAAAAGTGGAATGAAGCGACTGAAAGGGTGTGAATCAGAAGTCCATCACAGAACAGTAAAACATTTCCAGCACTTTAGCACTCTCCAGTGTTAATGTCCACAGACAGACCTCAGTGGTCGTTTCTTGATATCAAAGGTCTGCACAGTGGAGGAAGAGCAAAGGGCACCAGGCCAAGAGGAATTAGTGTGGGTGTGTTGCGTGAACAAGTGTTATCAAAATGACAGAAAGTGAAATCACTTCCTGCTGTGTAATGCACATTAATTATGTAGCCCAAGGATACAACAGAGTAATAACATTTTATGAAGGCCACTGATAACCTTTGCGGGAAAAAAACAAAGAAAACAAAACAACAAAACCAAAAATCTTGTAGTAATGAATACCTGAATCTTCTGCTTAGTAAATTGTTGAATTCTACAAAAGAAATCAAATGATAGCCTTTGGTTCTTTGTCTCTATCTCTCTTTCTCTGTCTCTCTTTCTCTGTCTTTCTGTCTCTGTCTCTCTCCCTCTTTTGAGATAGTAGAGAAGAGCCAGCTCTTCCTAAAAGGTACATTCATTCCGCAGCTGCCTACAAATTACCGGCAGCCAGCTCGGCTGCATCAGGGGCTCCTTAGCCACTTAGGGAGATATTTACTTTGGCAGACTTGTCCCAGATGACTCTGCTCTTCATCCTTCCCGGGTGGTTATGCCCCTCTGCAGCCCTTCTCATTCACGTCCAAGAGGGGCCCCTCACCTCCCCATGATCAAACAGAAGGTCTGACACTGTACATGCATGAAACCATCTTTATGCCCTTTCTAAACAACCTCTCCATACCCATAATGTGCTCGGCCCATGCCACATTTCCCCTTGTGCGACAGCATAAGAACTAATAAATCCTCTTCAGGATAGCAAACTCTTGTCCATTCATGATTTTTATCTTGAGTAGAGTGTGCTGATCTGGTACACTAGGAGCTGGTAACATTGAAAGCTGCTGGTGCTAAAAATGTCCAGTAAGAAAAACTGGCAAAGCTAAAAGTGGGCAGCAGCAGAGGAAAATGTTGCCGCCTGAAGAGCTGACAGGTGTTGCAAATCAAAGCCCAGGGCTGGAAACACTAATTTCTGATGTCTACACAAATTAAGCAAGATTTCTCAGCTGATTGGTAACATCTCAGAAGTTAATATGGGGAGACAAGGCAAGGAGTTCAATCCCCAGCACCAAAAAAAAAAAAAAAAAAAAAAAAAAAAAAAAAAAAAAAAAAAAAAAAAAAAAGAAGTTAATGTGGGAACCTTCTTTAGAAGTCCCTGTTGAAGAGGGCACACAATGGTGATAATAGTCAGCAGCCTCAATATCCAGTCCATACTTTATTTCACTCTCACATGAGGACAAAGACCACAGTAGCCAGCAACAACATGATGCATATATATATATCTTTTACTCTGAGTAACTACTTTGAAGATGATACACACAGAGTGACTATTGTTATTCTCTTATTATTTGATCATGAAATTTTGTTTTACTTTTTCATAAAATAAAAAACAAGAGCTTAAGGTTTGGGTATAGAATAACTTGGTCACTTCATGGAAGGACCTTTTGTGTAACATCTATGTGTCTCCTTTTGTGTAACATCTATGTAGAAATTCAGAGAAATAACTTATTTCTAAATAGTCTCCTCATACATAAACCTGTTAATATTGAGCTAATTTTGCTGAGCACTTCAAGATATGTCACTGCTTCTTAGACTTTATTTTTATTTCTCACAAATGGCTTAACTAATCTTATACCTTATGTATATATGTATCATATACAAATATATAGGAGTGAAACTTTTATATTAAAATATATACATTATTGGGCTCGGGATTTAGCTCAGTGATTAGAGTGCTTGCCTTGCAAGCACAAGGCCCTGAGTTCTATCCCCGTACCACAAAAAAAAAAAAAAATATATATATATACATTATTAACTTTATCAATATTATATTTTATAAATATTTATATTACTCTCTGTTATACATTTTTCAATCATTATATCATAATCTTTGACTGAAGTAACCAATTTTGGTTTCCTCTTCTTACAGAGAGAACTAGAAGGTGGGAAACCAAGAACTGTTTATTATTTAGCTTTATTTGTATGAGCATATATTTTATATCACTTTTACAGGCTTAAAAATGACAAACTCCTATTTAACATACTTTATCCAAAATTATTTACACTTCTCCTAAACCCTATGTAAAAGGAACTGATTTTAGTAAGCAAAGTTTTATATTAAATTGTATCCTTCTACAAATCTCTTTAATATGGGACTCATTCTCCACCTGTTTCCTTCAAAATCATAAAGGTAGAATAGTTCAGGGTCTTTTCTTTCCATAATTGTATGATTCTGCAGCTCGAGTCACTTGCTTGTTAGGAAACGCTACTTTAAGATCGGGCATTGTGTCATTTCTTGTTGGAATTTCTCTCCAAATTGCTTCTGGATTGCTTATCAATATGACATCAATATAGCTAAGTTCACGGGTATATGTTCTGCAAAGTGACTCTATTCTTCGAAATAATACAACCTTGGTTCAAGGTTCTGCTTGTCATGCGAAGTTCTTAATAATTTTCTTTAGCAAGTGCTAAAGCTCACATTTTTAGCAAGTGCTTTAGCTCACATTTTTAACTTAGCTCTGGGCCCTGAAAATTTTGTTTAGCCCTGGTCCTAAGTAACAAGTCAAGTTTATGATTTATAAAGACTTGCATATCTCTCTTGGATTTCATTTGTGTTTTCAACCACAGAAGTAATCAAAGTTGAATAAAAACCCATATGGTAGTAGTCACTCTCCATGATTCATTAATTCATTCCTAATGATGGGAAAAATGTAATTAAGGAGTTATATTCATTTCTCTTTGTGGTTTTTTTTTTTGTTTAATTCACATAATACTAGCATTCTCCACCCAGCATAAAGCATGTGAGAATCCATGACTAAGATATAGTTTTTCAATACTATTAAGTCAATTTTGGATTTTTCTTATTGTTTATTTGTCTACAATTCAAAGATTCTTTATCCCAGGAATTATGGCACCTTTTATCATTTAAATATTCTAAAGAAAGAAAATAATGTCTCATGATTTAAATATACCAAAGGAAAGCACACTAGGAGTGTCGCTCTTTTATTTTAAGCTATATAACTTCTGTTATTCTTTGTTTTCCTTTTAGTATTAAGGATATTATGGAAAATAAGATTTTTCTCTTTTCAAAATGATATGTTTAGTGAAGAATCAGAGTAGCTCTTGAAACAGTTTTCAATCTCCTTTTGTTTCCTCTTACATAATAATTTTATACTCCAAGAAACAGAATTATGTGTTATAATTTAAAGAAAATTATCTCCTTCAAATCTATATTCTATAAAAATAATTCTAGAAAACCAATGAAGGCTTGAATATGAATCAAAATATATATAGTTATAAGAGTGATTATTACAGTGCTATCTAAAATTTATTTATACTAATTGTGTTCTAGGTATTTTTGTAAGTATTTTTGTCTTAGAAACTCTTCTTGTCATTGAGACAAAATATTTCTTCATCTGGAGCAGTGTCCCTGTGATTGATTCCTGATGACTTAATAAAAGAAGAGAGACCAGCAAAAGAGGGATAGGTACATGCTACAGCCATGATGTGATGGATATTAGAATGACCCTTGCCAGAGACTGTGCAGTGCTGTTTGGGTTTCCCGCTTCCATGAACTAATACTGTGAGCTAAACAGATTGTGAGTTTTCTTAATAAAGTAGCCTGCCTCAGGTATTTCATTATAACAAAAACCTAACACAATATCCCTTTTTAATTTTTCTTAATAAATCTAACTACTTGCTCACATAACTTTGGCTTACCGGTTGATTATAATAGCAATCTAGTTTATTACTGAAAACAAAAATATGAAAAATTTCAATAATCAGCTAGGTACACCTAAGCAGCATATCCAGAAATTCTCTGTTAATGTTTTTAATAATGTATTTACCACATATTTACTATTACCTATTATCTCTCAAAATAGATTATTAATACTTGATGAATATTTGAATGATAAGGGATCATTTGCACACTGAATACTGAAATGTTGTCATTATATGACCCTCTAAATATAACTACATACTCTAATAAAAATCAATTTAGGAAAATATTGGATTGGATGTAAGTGATTCCAGAGCCATAATCTTAAAATGGATATTTCTTTTATTATTGAGCATTAGGTAATTATAACTGGGAAAAAGCACAAATTATGTATGTGTGTAGTATGAAGATAATTTTATTCACTGTGTGTCCAAATTTAGTGAGAAAAATATGTAAATGGAAGCTTAGCCATACAGATCTGTCTACCTAGCCAATTAGTCAATGCACCAGGTCGCCTTTCTTTGAACAAGCCTTCCGAAAAAATGGACCAAAATCAACAAAAAGAGGAGGTAGAAAAATTATAGATCAAAGCCAAATAAATAATCAGAGATGAATTTTCAGATATATAGAAAAAAGTCAGTGAAGAAAAGCGAAGTTGCAAATGAGACTAGGAGCCTGGAGGGACTAATAAAAATGAAGATGCCAGAAAAGAGATATCAGTGGTGGAAAAATACTCGGGCTGATGTGAAGACTTTCTGAGAAGACTTTTTGAAATTGATTTCTGCTGCTATAAAGTAAGCCAGTAATAAAGCAGAGAAGTGAGCAATTAGGATAATAAATGGATTAGCAGAACTCCTATATCTAACAATCTTTATCTGATGTATAAAACCTCAAATTAACAGTGTAAGGAAAAAAGAGCAAGATGTTACCTCTTCACTGTTTCTTGCATGTATGTAGACATCACAACTTGCCCTTAAAATATGATTTCTTTAGGACAGAAAATAATTTCTTCACTTATTTAACAAATATTCACTAAGCAGCTACTCGGCCAGAACTGGTCTAGGACTCTCAACAGAGACCAGTATACCGAGTAAACAAAAACAATAGTTATAGATAATGTACTTGGCTTCTAACTGATTGGAGAGGTTGTTGGCAATGCTGAGCTGTGAAGGACTCTAAGGCACCCTGCTCTGAAGGAAGGACCCACAATGACCCATCAGCCGTATGGTGCACTGAATGCCTGTGCGTGTGTCTGCCTTTCTGTTCATGTACCATGCATGTGTGTATTATGCCGAGGAAAGGCACTGGCCTGGACAAACCGGCTGACATTTGGTTTTTTGACAAGGGAGCTAAGGAGCTATGAATATCTACCTCCCATCTGTGTCCTATTTCCGAATGTTACATTTATCCTAGCTTCCACAGCCGAATAAACACCTGATTTAACCTGGTCTCATCATGATTAAATATAATATAATGTAAGGAATTAAATATAAGCAATTAAATTCAAAAGTAGTAAACCTATGGAAGCAGATTTAGTTTTTTGGAATTATTGGTTTACTCCTGTAGAAAGGAAAAAGCGTTTGGAAGATTTGGAAAAAAGAATTTAGTGCCCCTGTAGTTCAGTGATACAAGGTGTTATGGTTTGTGTCTAGATGTCCCCCCAAAGACTCATGTGGTAAGAGGTAGCTGGATCTAGAGTGTGTGATTACTAAATTGATCCGTTGATCGGTTTGGCATGGTTCTGCTGGAATCAAGGATGTGACGCTAGGATTAAGGGTATTAGGATTAAGGGTGGGAGTACTGCCCACCCTAAAGGCAGGTAGCCTGGATAAAAAATAAGGGACAGAAAGAAGCTTGCTTTGCCCACTTGCTTTCATCCCTTGCTTACCTTGCTGCCTTCTGCCTGTCTGCCATGCCACCCTGCCTCGAACCCAGCTGATTGTGGACTGAAACCTCTACAAAGTGTGAGTCAAATAAACCTTTCTTCCCCTAACTTTGGGTGTCTAGTATTTTGTTTCAGCAATGAGAGAAAAGTAACTATGACACAAGGATAGAGGTGACTATGTATTCTAATGAAATTGTTTCCAATGATTATTAAGCCACCGTACTGTACATGTATACAAAGGTTACTAAAACTTTGCTCTATAGTACATACAAAATGGGTCTATTTCCTTGTCAGAACATTTTAACAGATATAGCAACAATTTTAGCCAGCATTAAATAAGTACTTGAATACTATGTACTTGTCTAAAGACTTTGCCTGACTTAATGTGTGTAATGCATTAAAATAATGTGATGAGATACATTCTAAATCCTATAATTAATTCCATTTCAGGTGGAAAGAAATTAAGATGAAAAGTAGTTGAGTAATTTGGTCAGTTTTTGTCCAGTGAGTGAGCACAGGAACCAGCCCCTGGCAGGGCTCTCTTCTGTTCCCTACTGCCACACACACCTAATATTTTAGGGAATTTTAAGCATCTTTGATTACTTTAGTTGCAGTGTCACCATTTATCTTGTTGGTGATGAAAATGAAGAGATTAAAAGAAAAATATAGCAATGAAATTGTCTAATTCCTTCTTCGATTCAATATTTATTATGTGGCCACTATTTACTGAAGATATTTTTGGTGTTTGAGATTTAACTGAAAAATATCCAAAAGAAACAAACAAAAGAAACCCTTTAGGTCTCTATTTGTAAGGGATTGCTAATGAGCAAAATAGACAATAAGTAAAGGAATAAATGATATTTTGGGGTTAATGAAAATTACTATAAATAAAAACAAACCACTGCAAGAGTTTTATATGATGCATGGTCACAGAAGACCCATTCTGAGGCTTGTTGAATGAGCAAGGAAGCAACTCATCAAAATATCTGCAAGGAATTTCTTGATGGACATTAAGAATGGGTGAAAAGGCTATAAGAAGTAATAAGGACACTACAAAAAGACAAGGTGAATCTATGTACATTCTTGCAAGGAGTAGCTAAAACCTGGATAAATTTTGGGACTTACAGATTATAGTAAAAAAAACTAAATTTTATTCAGTTTTTAAATGGAGGTCTTAAGCAAGAAAACAAAAGCCTTCTGATATGAAGCCCTAGAACTTAAAATAATGGTTGTTTCAAAGTTTGCAAGTATGAGTTGGAGATGAAAAGTCTTAGCTCTGGGCATTGTGACGTATGTCTGCAACTCAGGCATTTGGGAAGTTGACATAGGAGGATCACAAGTCTGAGTTCTGCCTGGGCAATTTATCCAGAAAAAGGTTGGGAAATGCAGACCAGTGGTAGAGTATCACTGGGTTCAATCTTATGTATTGCAAAATATATATATATATATATATATATATATATATATATATATACATATATATATATATGTATAACTTCCAAAATTTAAATTAAATATTAAATTTTAAAAAGTCTTCACTTACTGCTATAGCTTGAATATGTTCTTCAAAACATCTTGTATTTCAAGGTAAACCCCAAACACATATGTTAATGGTATTTGTGAGCAGTGCCTTTGGGAATTAATTAGGAGCTGTACAAGAAGAGAGAGCCCTGAGCTAGCATGTTTTATTTCTCATTATTTCATGTCTTTTGATATTTTGCAATAAGGCCTTCATCCAGACTCTGGTGTCCTGGTCTTAAGTGTCCAAGACTTCAGAAATGTGGCCTAAATAAATCTTTACTCCTTACAAGTTACCTGGTTTTAGGCATGTTATTACAGCAACAGAAAACATACTGATTCCGTAGCTTGGTGTCAGTGTTTCAGCTCCCTTTTTGATTTTTGTCATCAAGTCTCATCATGAAGGAACATGCAGCGAGTGTCAGCAACAGGGTTCATCACTCTTCACTGGGCGTATATTTGGAAGACAAAAAAACAATAGGCATGATAAACATATACGTCCCTCTGCCAGAGTAACAAAAAAGGTCACTGTTTAAATATTCATAGCTTTCCACACTTACAAATGTTTTCCACTCTTCCTAGTCTTTCATAAATAACTCTGGTCTTAACTTTCTAAAGTGTTGAAATATTTGGGGCATATTTAATTTATCAATTTTGATGACTGCATATCTGACCCCCAAATGGCGGGAAGTAAAAGGCTGTATTTCAGTGTGATCTGTGATGCCAAAGACAACCAGCAAGTAGAATATTTACTTTCTAAATTGTTATAGGTAGAGTTACAATAAAAATTTGAAAACCATGAGCATTTCTATTAACATCCTGGGATGTATTTAAAAGAAATCATAAAAATAAATATGTGGTTATACTTTCACCTCAGGCCTACCCTGCCCTAGTGGAACTTTTGTTATGATAAATCAAAATTTTAAAATATAGAATCATAACCTCTAATCACTAGAAAAGATCTCTAAAATCACATCGTATAGTTCGATGCACTATTGAACTTGGAATTATAAATAAATATTAAAACTCCTTGAATTTTTCTCTAGAAGAAGCTGAGAAAACAGTCAAAGATATCTTAGCTGGTTCAAAGACTTTCACAACTTTCTGTTTCATCAGAATGTGAAAGTTTCAGCAACAGCAGTTCACTAACTACATAAACATAATAGCACACTATTGATGCACCTTGGATTCAGGCCGCATCAGCAATACTGAATACATAAACAGCTTCCAAAATGTTAGCGAAATCAGGATGGCAGCTCCTTAACTTCTCTCCCCAGACATCTAACGCAAGAGAACAAAGATCAGTAAATTACAATCTTTGGGTATTGATAAAGAAAACATAAACTCTGACTGCGTATGTAGGTCCAGAAATACAAATCTACCTTTAGATCTTAAGCGATTAATCCTTCGGAATGCCAGCAACATTTTGACTTTGATGGTTGATCAGATTGAGTCACCAAAGCAAAGCTAAGGAAGAATTTTTAAGGTTTGTATTTCATAAAATCTTCATAACTGAATGCTATGTGTGATGCATAATTTTTGATAGTACCTTTCTTTATTTTTCCATACATAAAATGTAGCCATCGGTATGTTTTTACTATAACTAATGCATGCAGGGCAGGAAAAGAAGCAGTAAATGTAATGTTAGTATGGACTGTAGAAGTAACTTTTTGTCCTAGCACAACTATGATCTCACAAAAATATTCCTCCAATAAAGCAGGAATCTCTTCTCCCCTGACCGTAAAACTATTCAAAGTATGTTATAAAATGGAGCAGCAATAAATAATTTTCTCACCCAATGTAATAATTAATGTATATCCTACTATAAAATTCATTCTAGCAAGGAAAACTATAATTTTTATGGAATTAAGGCCATTCTCCCATTTTATATGTACAATCTGCCCTGTAACAAAACATTTAAAATCAAAAGGAGATCAGAGCAGAGAAATAAGAAATATAAGGTGAACCAAAGCCTCTTATTTCCCTTTGTAAAAGGGGACAAAGACACATCAGATAACACTCCCACAAAAGGCCCTGTACGGAAAATTGCATAAAACAAACTAATGTCAACATAATTCACTGGAGCTTAAAATCTCAAGCCATGTAGAAGCAAATATTATTATTTTCATGGTAAAGCTCTTAATGTTTTAGTGATTTAGTCATTTAGTGAACACTGGATTGTTACCCCAGGAAAGATACAGTACTAGGCACTTGAGACCATCTCTTTACGTTTTCACCAACTGATCCACACATAACTACGTGCACTTCCCTTTAAAACACCACCCCAAGTATGTTATTGACCTATTAAGACTGAACTCACAGCCTGCAGCAAACTTACCTGACATCCATAATATCTCACTACCACAGGGACATTGCAACTTCCTTGCACTTAGGAAAACTAGACAGCACTTCAGTACTACACTCGCAGGACATTTTAAATAATGAAATTACCAACAAAATGCACAGAAACACAGACATATAGTACTAACTAGACCACAAATGGGACACTGTCGACACTGTGAAGATGGAAAGAGGAAGGTAGAGTGTTGTCTTGTTTGCTCTCAGACTTTACTGGGACACTGAAATTTTTGCTGCTCTGCATATGCACACACCCTCAAGGGACCTTGAAAACCTTGATTTTGATGTTAAAAGTACATTGTAGCAATTGGAAGAATTAAAAAATGCAGAATCCATGAAACAGAAGTATCCACTATATTACATTTGGTTAGTTTATTAGGAAAAAAGAACTCAGTAGTAAGAAAGAAATTCTCAAAATTTATGCAAAAGACATACCACCTTTATCATTTATTATTTATTTATTTATTTATTTATTTATTTATTTATTTATATTTATTGAGACAAGGTCTCTCTCTCTCTGTAATTCAGATTGGCTGTAAACTCACTATGTATCCCAGGCTGGTCTTGAACTCAAAGCAATCCTCCTGCCTCAGCCTCCCAGGTGCTGGGATATTATGCTCTAAATCAATATTTTTTCAAATTAAAATACTATTTAAATTACATATATTAAAATAACTCAAAATTGACTTCTTCATCTCTCGTCTAAAGTATCAATTCTAAACATGCAGATTATATAAACTATCTCTTCTAAATATTTCTTAAATAATTAAAAGTACTGTTTACTGCACTCTAGAATAATGAAGACCAATCACGTCATGTACACATGTCATCCATTCTGGACTATTAAATGAATATTAAGAATTTAATATAAACATATAAACACACGCCAATGTCTTCTTGAAACAGCTTCTATTGAAAGAGGTCTTTTTTAGCACATCTCTTAATTTTGTGGCTGGGTGTGGGAGAACAGAGTAATCTGAACAACAGCTTATGTTAAACAGATACAGAAAGCATGTATTCCAACAAAGTCGTATCCAGTCATTATTAGGTAAAAGTGAGTGGGAGACATGACCTTCTTCTTCACACTCTTGATGTGTTTTCCCAAAGCTCTCCTAAATAAAACAATGTTTCTTGACTAATGGCATTTTCTCAGTCTTTTACAAAACGAGAGTAAAAACAACCTCTAGATTCAGCATAACCTAGGTCCACTGTACTGCATCCAGGTGAATTTTCACCTCGAAATGTAACATGAAAATTCTGGGTAGTTCATGGATCAAGTCAGAGATTTTGAGAGAAACTGTGTTCATTTTCAAAAGAAGTGAGCATCAAAAAGTTTGCTTTAGCCAGGAGCGTGTGACGAATTAGAAGCTGTTTTAGTTATTTTTTTTGTTGTTGTTGGGACAGAATATTCGACACCCAAGGTTAGGGGAAGAAAGGTTTAAACAAGCAGCTAGTTAGCTTCTTCTTATATCTTATCTAGGCTACCTGCCCTTAGGGCGGGTAACACTCTCACTTTTAAGTTTAGTTTCACATCTTTAATGTTCACATCTTTATTGTTGGGGGCTTTCTGTTAGTTTCACTAACAGAACCATGTCAAACCGATCAGTAGATTAATTTAATAACCAAACACTTTAGATCTAATATCTCTTATCACATAAAGCTTTAAGAGAATATCTAGACACAAACCATAACAGAAGCCATGATGTGATTTTTAAGTAAGCTTTTCAGAAATATATTATATTGTCTATCACAGCCTGAGGCAATATTATGTGATGGAACATCCTAAGTACATATTTAAGTCATGAAAAAGGAACAGGTTTTGTCAAATAAATAAAGCAGTCTCAACCACAGAAGAAAAATAATAATATGAGCAAATTAAATAAAAATAATTATACACTGAACAGAAATTCAAGTCACAGAGAGGATGGTACTGCACTTTGGTGGGTGGTGAGCCGACACTCTGAGGGTGCTCACGCTGATCGTCAGGGTCTCTTCAGTACGAATAAGGCCCTCAGGGTTTGTTAGACAAAGACATTCTACCCGGATAGTGAGCTGTACAAAACTGTACAGTCACGTGGGGCGGGAAGAGGCCGTATTTTTTTTAAAAAATAGGCGAGAATGAATCCAAAGTCCTATAAATAGTAAAATTAAATCCCAATCTAAAGTTTATGCATGATATTAATCTGTCAATAAAATTAATTTGTATTACATGATAAAAACTTCTTAAACATAAAGATTCAGTAATTATCTTTATTTTTCTAATAAATAAATATCAAGTGCTACGTGAAAGAACCAACACAAGAATGAATACTCATTGACATAGAGGAAAACCTTGCTGTGTACAAAACATTGTAAGCAACTGTGCGGGAGAGCAAGGTAACGGGAGGCTGGTGGTGTGTAGGTGCTGCAGATCGGATGCTTCAGAACACAAAACCGTCTCTAAAAAATATTTCCTGAACTGTTGTAACCGAGCTTAGAATTTCACCTTTGGAAATCCATCCAACCCTCAGCATATCATTGGTCTCTCTGAATTATTCATTAAACTTTGAGGACTCGCAGAGCAATACCTGGAATCAGGAAGGGGAGCAGCTGAGAATGACACAATGACTGAAACGCTTCTCTGAAACTTAAATGACTTAAAGTGATTCTTAAATTACACAGCACAAATCGAGACATTGTATTACTTTTCGAAAGTCAGAGGTATCCTGCAAAAATCCTGTATTCCTTCCTACTCCTGTTTGCAATTACAGTCTTATCTATAATAGCAGCAAATATTCTTGTAGGCCGTGAGGACACTGCTGTCTAGCATCCGTCCTCTCGTTTGAGACTCATAAGTCAGCAGTGAAACTAACTGGACATACGTTAGCATCCATGAGAAGACAAGTCTAAGAGGTCAATTGTACTGAATAAGTTGAATTAATTCCTAAATTAGTAAAATACCCAGGACTAGGGGTTGGGGATTTAGCAAGCCCAAGGCCCTGAGTTCGATCCCTAGCACACACGCACATGCACGCACACACACCCCCCCCCACACACACACACACAAAATAACCCAGGACTAAAACTCAAGTGTTCTGCCCTTCAGACCTCTTGCTTTTCTTTTACCAGCAGCCGCCATACCCGACCGTCTCATCCATGTGTTTCTATTACCATGAACTCCTTTTACATTCATCCAGTAGAGAATTTTCCATCTCCCACTTACAATAATCTTTCATGATTCTTTCTGGACCCCCAAGCTATCTGTGTTCCAATCTCATTTTCTCTTTCAAGTAACGAAGCCATCATTATGAAGCAAAACTAAAAAGAAAATAGGAACAAATCCCCCTAACCTTCACTTTACTTGCTCAATATTTGATCTCTACCCACCTGAGTCATGGGAAGACTGTAAGTAATAAAAGGATGATTTTGTGCAAAAAAAAAAAAAAAATTCAGAACGGGAAAAGAAAAGCTACAATTTAGTACTCACTCTGGGAACTGACTTGTTTATTTCTATGGACTTTGAAGCTATTAAAAATATCCCCATTCTATTTGACCAGTTAACTAAAAATCCATTCTGACAATTGAGTGACAGGAAGTTGCCCAGGGCCACAAAAGCTTTCTGGAGGCACTCATCAAGGGATGCATAGCTGGGAATATTTACAGGAGGCTTCCTCTGGTCCGATCATGACCCTGCTTATTTGCACTGGATTCTAAATGTCTCCTACATCAGTGCTGCATTTGTCCAAATAATTACTCCTTTAAATGTCTGTAAATATCATGATATAGCTTTTCTATTGTATTTAGACAACTGTATATATGTTTAGTTAATTGCTTTACTTTTGTTTGACAATACAGTTTGTTCGTGGGAACCTGTATCAGCGATGAAAGAGGATGGAATAGGTGTAGGTCACCCAAATTTGGAGGACAGTAACTTGTGCTAAATGGTCATCCTCTTTGCTTAAAAAGCCATATCTGGGGCACTCAAGCTTTAGAAGCTGCTCTGAATGTCCAAGACAAGTTGATTACCTAAAAACAGGTATTAAATAATGCTGCAATATATATTCCTTTATTGTCAAAAATTAATGACGATGAACATGTGAGCACATATATATGCATATCTAGATCATGGATTGATATAAATAGCTTGTAGCATAGCATTATCTCAGCATTTGAAAAGTAAATTAATAAAATATTCACAATTACAGAGGTATGTGATTCCATAGCTGCTTATACCTCCTCTGTTATTTCAGAATTACTTTCATTTTCTGCTCTTTGTTTAATTTTACTACACCTCATCCTGCGGATCTAAATTCACAAAGCTAAGTTGTGAGTGATCTGAAAGGAAAATGAAACCAGCATCAAGAAAAGAAAATCAGAAGTCATTCAGAACAGATTTTCCCAAGTTTTCATTGAGTTGGGATATAAGTCCATCTACTAACTGCTAAGCTTTATTTACTCCGAATTGTGCCTTTTTCTTTCTCTCTTTATCTCTTTTACTTGATTCAACCATGGTACTGAGTCCCTAACTGAACACACATTAAATAGTGGAAGGATTCTTCACAAAACAAAAACAACTTAACATAGTACTTGAAACTCTAGCCAGAGCAATTAGGCAAGAAGCAGAAATAAAAGGAATATATATAGGAAAGGAAGGAGTCAAATTATCACTATCTGTAGATGACATGATACTCTACATGGAAGACCCAAAGAACTCCACCAAAAAGCTCTTAGAATTAATAACCAACTTCAGCAAAGTAGCAAGATATAAGATCAACATGCCAAAATCATTAGCATTTGTGTATGCCAACAATGAACAGGATGAGAAGGAAATTATGAAAATAATACCATTTACAGTTGTTTCAAGAAAAATGAAATATTTAGGAATTACCCTAACTAAAGAAGTGAAAGTCCTCTACAAAGAAAACTATAGCACTCTGAAAAAAGAGATTGAAGAGGATACCAGAAAATGGAAAGATGTCCCCTGCTCCTAGTTAGGTAGAATCAATATGTTAAAATGGCCATACTTCCGAAACTGTTATACAGATTCAACACAGTTCCAATCAAAATACCAACAGCACACTTCACAGATCTAGAGAAAACAATCCTAGAATTTAAATGGAAACAGGAAAAGCCTTGAATAGCAAAAGCAATACTGAGCAATAAGACCAAAGCAGGTGGCATAGCAATCCCAGACTTCAAGCTATACTACAAAGCAATAGTAATAAAAATGGCATGGTACTGGAACAAAGATAGACACGTAGACCAATGGGACAGAATCAAGGACAGAGAAACTTCTCCAGATATGTTCAAATATAGGATCTTTGACAAAGGATACAAATACATACATCAGAGGAGATAGCCTATTTAACAAATGGTGTTGGGAAAACTGGTCGTCAGTTTGTAGAAGAATGAAATTGGACCCATATCTCTCACCATATACTAAATTAAAATCAAAATGGATCAAAGATCTAAACATCAAGACAGAAACATTAAACCTTCTGGAAGACAGAATAGGTAAAACACTTGAAGATACAGGAATAAGAAAGAACTTCCTAAACAGAACCTCAATCGCACAGGAAATAACATCAACAATCAACAAATGGGACTACATTAAACTAAGGAATTTCTGTACAGTATAACAGTTAGTTAGTAGGGTGAAGAGAAAACCCACGGAATGGGAAAAAAATCTTTGCTACTACTCCTCAGACAGAAGACTAATATCTGGAATATACAAAGAACTCAAAAAAATTAAACTACCTAAAATCAATGACCCACTCAAGAAATGGGCCAGAGGAATGAACAGAGACTTCACAGTGGAAGAAATACAAATGGCCAACAAATATATGAAAAAATGTTCAACACCTGTGGCTATTAGAGAAATGCAAATTAAAACAACTCTAAGATTCCACCCTACCTCAGAAAGAATGGCAATCATTAGAAAGTCAAACAATAACAAATGCTGGCGGGGCTGTGGTGAAAAGGGAACCCTCCTACACTGTTGGTGGGAATGCAAACTAGTACAACCATTATGGAAATCAGTACGGAGATTTCTCAAAAGCTTGAAAGTAGAAATCCCATATAACTTAGCCATTCACCCACTAGGTATCTTTCCTGAAGAGCTAAAGACATCATACTACAGAGATACTTGGACAACAATGTTTATAGCAGCACAATTGTAATAGCTAAATTCTGGAAGCAACCTGTATACCCATCAAGAGATAGCTGGATAAACAAAATGTGGTATCTATACATAATGGAATACTATTCAGCTATAAAGAACGACAAACTAGAGTCATTTATAGGAAAATGGATGGACTTGGAAAATAAAATGTTTAGTGAAATAAACCAGACTCATAAGCTGGAATACCGTATGGCGTCCCTTATTTGAGTGAAACAAAATACAAACAAAAGAAAAGGGTAAACAAGGGATACAAAAAGGCAAAGTGTTAGCTATAAGCTAATTGACAACGGGTTTAAGGGAACAAGAACCAGGCAAAGGGGAGGGGAACGGGAATCCAGAGGAATAATGATATCTTAAAAATAAGAACCTAATAACCCAAATTTAAAACAGTGACTCGTATACGAGGTTCTACAGTAACCTTATGTAGTTTTGGCTTAATGCTGCATTTATGTGGTTGTTTACATTGCTCACTGTCATAAGCAAAAGACACAATGTATTGTCTATAAGCTTGCACAATGGCCTGTAAATTTGTGTGATTTTGGATAAATTTTAATAAAAATCTATTAAAAAATGAACCAACGATAACACAACCAAGTAATTCTCAGTTCTTACAGTGAAATCTGGCTTTTCTTTTAGTTTCCCTTTTTAATCTGAAAATTGGAGCTGCACCTCTTTTACATAGTTGAGAGGAACGTAATATTATAGTGGAAAACTAGCTATGTCTAACTTTCCCTGTTTTGCAGTCTGTCAGAAGATGGCTATACTATTTAGAATAGAAATGTTCCAGCCAGGCCGAGTGTCACAAGTTTGAGGCCAGCCTGAGCCACATAGTGAGTCCATCCAGCCTAAACTACATAGTCAGCACTGTTTCAAGTGAAACAAAATGAAACAAAACAAACAAATAGAACAGGACTTCTCCACGTAAACCAGTGAGGTAAAAAATTTCTCAGACTATGAGTCAATAATTACTTGAGACTTGGCCAGCCCTGGGAAGTGTGAAATTATATACTTTGAAGATGTAAAGAAAGTGTCTAGTAAACTCCTAGAGTGTGCATTGAAAGAGAAGCAGGGAACAATGAAAGAGCGACCACTCCTGAATGTCGAAGCCCTGCTGCCTCTCCGCACTGAGGATCTGCGAGCCTGAAGGTCTGTACAAGGTCGTGAGGGAGCTAGAGCCAGTCAAGTGCAAAGCACATTGTCTGTGAAGTATTCTGCTCTTGGACATGATCCTAAGAGCTGCCAATATTTCTAGACCTCGTCTAGTTTTTAAAAGGGCAGCAAGTGGCCCTGAATATATACTGATGAGCACTATGTGGGTTGACATTTTAAAATGCAGGCGGAAGAGCCGTGCTATCATCTTAAATGATACTCGACATCTACAGGGCTTCTTCTAAATGCCATCGGAATTATACTTCTCAACATTGTGAGTCAAGGCAAGAGGAAAAGCCACCAAAATGCTCACACAAAACCAGCTTATGTCAAAACATCTCTGAGAGTCTGAGACAGGATTTTTATTGCCGGTATCTTTGTGTCGCATTTAGAACCCCTTATACCACTTTTATTGACCCATTTATTCAACTTGACCTTCTCATGCTGAGCACATAAGCCTTCAATGTCACAGAGTAGAGGAAGTAAAAAAAAAAAAAAGATGAATATTTCAAATATTAACTGATAATTACTAAGTATTTTGGTAAAATATTTTCATATAATTTTTAAAACTGGTACAACCTCTAGAACCCAATATACTTTTATGGCCTTCATTTTACAGAGGAGAAAACCAAGATTTCAACATATTAGAGAATTGAAGATGGTTATTTTAGTGGCCCATAAGTGCAAATCCACTGCTTACTTCCTGGTGAGAATGACTTCAATATTTTCTGTTTGCTTCTTTATAGACAGAAGGGCCACCTAAGGAAAGAGCAATGAACACCCCAAAATGAGAAATGTAAGGAGTTGCAAACTGCTTTGGCATCCTTGAGAATGACTCCATTGAAAGCAATTCAAGCTGTTACAAAGTCAACAAGGACACATAGCATGAAGAGGACAGCCCCAGCCTGGAGGTTTTTTTCAAAATTCATACTGACCTGCTTGAATTTTTTTAACCAGTGAGGACTGTTTATTCAATTCTAGTTAAATATTTTATTATATTTTTAAGTTAACAAACTTCTTTTCTCCAATTTTTGTTTTAATAGTACATTTTGTGGTACATCATTTGCAGGGTTTTGGTACATGGACAAAGCACATTTCAACTCCTTTTTTATCCCCTTCCTCTCCCCTCCCTTCCACCTCCCTCCATATCTTGGCCCCTTTCCCATAAGCAAAAGATCTACCCCTAGTTCCTAGTATCTAGCTTTTATTTTGCACTGTGACTGTAATTTGGGTTCCTCATGCCATGTTAAGCTTGTGTGTCTGATTTATCTAGTTGGACATTATGATCTCAGGGTGAGTTGGATGTCCTAGTGAGAGGGCCTGCACCTCTGCATCAATCCTGTGCCCTGGCATCCCCACTGCACAAGGAAAGGCTATGTGATGAGCAGAAATTCTAAGCATCTTACACATTTGTCTTGAAAGTAAATATTTTAAAGCTGCAGAAAATGGTTAGAAATAATTTCTCCTTTTGTGAGGTTTGTAAAGTGTTAAAGAATTAAGTAGAACGAATTCCTCATCCTACCTCCTCATCTAATTGTCTTTTTAGAGAAGTGAACTTATTTCAAGCAAATCCAATATTACAGAACTTGATATAGGACTGTTGTTGGACTGCGCAGGGTCCTGTGAGTCTGAGCTGGGACAATGACAATTGGCGAACTGTTCCACACAGCTTTTATTTAAAGTAAAAGCAAAAAAAAAAAAAAAAAAAAAAAGAGAGAGAAGAAAAGAGAAGAAAGGAAGAAAAAAAGGAGAAGAAAAGAGCAAGAAGAGATATGTCCCACAAGCAGGACAAGCCACTGCAGAGACAAGACTGCGAGACAGCAAGATCTCAGTGACGGCAAAGTCAAGCATGGCTGCTGCCTTTAAACCCTCCCAGACCTGGTCCAGGGGAAGCTGCTCTGGTGCATCCTGGCCCTGACTGACAGGCTAGATGTGTTCCGGGTCAGGTGACATGACTACATCCTGTCCCCAGCCTTCCATCCACATCTTCGTGATTGACAAGTTACAACCCATCTTCCATCCAGTCTGTCATGGCCCTAATCTCCAACCTCAGGACTAGTTCTTCCAGACATTTTAAGTTAAAATTAAAGAAAATTTGGTAACAAGTTTCAAAAGCAGAGAACCGTAGTAACAATAACATCATGCTGGGTATTATATTTCATAATGCAAATACCACTCTGTTAACAAAATTTAGTTTTCTAGAACTTGCAAACATTGCTCATTAGCTCTGGGATTTATAAGCTGAATTTATGCAGCTTCTGGGTCATTTTAAGTAGTATTGTTAAGAACTATGTTTCTGGAACTCTATGCTTTAGTCAATTTCAGCTAGATGAACTAGCATACAGGAAAATAACAAATTTCCAAGAATTATTGACCCACGTACTACATGGCAAATGATATACTTAACTATAATGCAAATAGTAATGCAGTCTGTAATATAGAAATTCATGGATCTCTTTTGTCAACACATTTTAATTACCTGTTTTATCTATTGCTTTTATATAAAGCATAAAACTGTTTCCTTCCTGCTTCACAAGTATGTTTTTCAGTTGTAAACAACTTGGACACATGACTGTAACACAAGGCTCTGGTGATGGATAGTTATAAACTGAAATGCGAAAGAGTAAAGCAAAAAGAAACGCAAGCAATCTGCCTTCAATTTGCTTGGAAAATTCTTGTCTTTTGATACTCCAAACTACTTAATGTCTCACATTGTTGAGACAAGAGTTAGTGAGATAGGACTCAGGATTCTTTTAGGTAGTAAGAACAGGCGCCCCAAAATGGAGCCAAGAAGCCCGATATGCAGTCTGCTGAGTTACTGCCCTGAGGGATCTTAACGAAAACATCTGCCAGTTACACAGTGGCTGTCGGTGACCTTTCCAGAACATGATCAGGCAGGCTACTGGCTTCACGATATGTGGGCTGTACATGGGCACTGTGAGAACACCGCATAGATAGAACCCTGAGAAGTATTCAGTCTCCCATAAGGTAGAGATCATATTACTTGTACAATGGCCCACAAAAAATCCTAGACAGAAGCCCTTCAGGGTGCCCTGCTCGGGAACCTCTCCCAGCTAGTGGGAGTCCTACTTCCTTGCCTTTATGTCTTTTACTTACTGGCCTTTATATCTTTTAAATAAGTGTGCCTGCATCCTACCTTTTCCATGTGGAGTTTCATTCTTCGTCATCTTCAAATGTGACCCCGGCATGCTAATTATATTGTCACTACCAACTCAGTAAAAATGAATCTCTGTAGCTTTTCCTTGGGCTCATAATTTTCATCCTCTATTAAAAAAAAAAAAAAAGTTGCTGTAATACCCCAGAGATGGGATCATCATTACTAAGGAAATTTAATCTGAGAGTTTTGAAAACTCACTCACAATAAATTAGCTTTTGTAGTACTGTGGCTTCCTAACAATCATTAAATGACCATGGATATTATAAATTAGTAGAAATATTTGTCTACTTGGAAACCCAGATGTGCCTTCATTACTTTCTTACTTAAGAATCACATACCCAGGAATTCTATTCATTCAATGGATATTCTAAAGACACTGTTTGCGAATACAGGAGGAAGTAGCTGGTGGAACAGGTCAGGTTTGGTTTGAGCTCAGAAAAGAGAAAGAAAGGAAGGAAGGAAGAAAGGAAGGAAGAAAGAAAGAAAGAAAGACAGGAAGAAAAGAAAAAGAAAGAAAGGCAAAAAAGAAAGAGTAGAGAAAGGAAGATGACTTTTATTTTCTATTTTTAAATAGAAAATTTAAAGGGCTGGGGATTTAGCTCAGTGGTTAAGAGTGCTTGCCTTGAGTTTGATCCCCAGCACCAAAAAAAAAACAAAAACAAAAACAAAAACAAAAAACCAAAAAACTGAAGTACTCTATTGTCAAATAGAAAATTTAAAAATAGAAAATAAAAGTTTGGGATTCTTTTAAAAACAAAAACACTTTGTCTAATAATACTAGTCTTGAATTATAGGAATTATACATTGCAGCAATCATTTGTACATTAGTTTGGATAACTCCTTTTGTGTCTATACTTCGGTTTCTCCAATATCCATTTTATTTTCTGCCTCTTATTTATTGCCAGCCTCTTGTAATCAAGTGACTTCATTATCTCAGCACATAAATAAGGCTAATAAGAGTTCATAAATTGAATGTTTGAGCTTAATAGAATAGAAAAGGTTTGGTGATAAAAAAAATTAATATAAATCACATTGACTTTGAGAAGATACACTGTAGGCATTTTTAGGCAAATAAACAAAACATCTTGGTAGATATGTTCTGGGAGACACAAGTGTAAAGAGGCATTACAAATTTAAAGAATTCATTCATATAGCTACAAGCAAAGACTCCAAACGTCCGGTTTGCACTTTTTTTTTTTTTTTTTTTTTTAGATAAGCTCTCACTCCACAGCGAGGGCTGTCTCAGAATTTGCAGTGTGCCTTGCTCAGCCTGGCTCAGCCTCCTGAGTCCTGGGATTATCCGTGTGTACTACCGCATTGGGACTGGTATTCTTTTTTTTATTTTTTTTTAATTAAGAGAAGACAATTTATTTAAAGGACAATTTATTTAAAAGTCACCTCTCCCTCGATTGCCCTCAGCCCTGTGACCTTTGTCTTTTGGCAGAGGGGAAGCTTATGGGCGGGTGCCTTAGGGCTAATTAATGCAGATGTAAGAGTCAAAAGGGAGAGTTTGTTTTCTTTATGTTAATTAAATTACCTGGGGCCTCACCAAAATTAGTCTCTTTGCCTTTATCTCCTTAACTGTTCGAATATAGCTGCCTTTTTTTTTTTTTTTTTTTTTTTTTTTTTTTTTTTTTTTTTTTTTTTTTAAATTTTTTTTTTATTATTTTTTACCAAGAACATGTATTGGTACATTGCATACATAATGATCATAATCAACATGGTTATTTTGTACCTGTACATGATACATCTTGGTGCCTTTATGTTTCTAACTATTTGATTATAGCTGTCTGGCTTTCAGAGTCTGCTATAGGGAATAACATCTAAGGAAGCCTTTACCCTATCTTTTCCCTACCTGTGGGGTCCCCTGTCCCTACATTCCCCCCTCTAAGAAAAACAACCAACTTCTGTTGGGGACCTGGGTGAAGACCTATCTGGCTTCTTCGAGCTGAATGGGGTCGTAGTTGGGGAACAGTGGATAGGAATCTTTAGCAGGGAGATTTTTTTACCAATGGGCCTCGGCAGAAGATGTCTAGCAGCTTTGTAGTGGGTTTCATCTGTATGACCACTTGGGGTTTGGCAACCTCTTGAGCAAGGCGATTGTTAGGCCCCTGAGGTCCAACAAGAATCAGCCAGTGTGCATCCTGCAGAAAGAGGGTCACTAAAAGGAAAACTGTTCCCGTGTCTCCAAGGAGCACCATGTGGTCTAGCACAGACCGTGACCCATCCTGGCAGATGACACATTTCACAGAGGATGAATCAAGAGTGTAGAGGCTCTGATCATAGCCCCAAACGAATGACTGAGGAGACTTGACTGACCTTGACATATTGGGAAAATACAATGTTTGACAAGGATCTCATTGGTCTTGAACATCCAACCATAAGAGGACATAGCTAGAGATATAAATAATTTAAGCCAGATATACAGGGGAAATCTCCAATCACTGACCCCTGCTAAAAATCCTAAGGGCCACCTAGTTACAACTATTAGTAGACTATATCTAACATGGCTCCTTACCCAGTCTACCTTTCCATCCTGTTACTCAGGCTTTAGTCATACATGACTTTAATCTTTTGGTAAACCTTCCTTTTTTTCTTCACCTAGGGGCACTGGTATTCTTTTCAGTGCCTGGTTTCACTTAATATTTGATGCATGAATTCATTTAATATTTAATGTTGTTCAGCTATAATGGCTTGCAAATTTTTGTAGGAGAACATGTGTTTCACATATATTTTCTATGGTGGAAAAATACAATTCAGGCACTCAAGCGACTGAGGCAGGGTGATTGCCATGAGTTCAAGATCAGCCTGGACCACATAGTGAGTTCAAGGCCAGCCTGACCTATGTAGTGAAACCCTGTCTCAAAAAACCAAAGAAAATAATAATTTTGCAACATTTTTATAATTCCACATAATGCTTTATATCACAATATATTTATATACTTCAATTTTAGTTATTAAGGAATTTAGAGGAAATGCAGTTTGAAATAGAGATTACTTCAATTACGCTTCTGTACAAGAAATAATTATTCTTTGTTTTAAAATGACATTCTTTTTTCTTCTAACTATGTAATCACTATAAGAAGCTTACACAATATAATTGTTGCATAAAGAAGTAAATTTCTCAGAATTTTCTCGTGCAATTATTCGACTCAGTATTGCTGTGATTTGAATGTATGTCCCCTCAGCCCTACCTCTTACTATAATCACCTTCAGAGATCACAGTAAGAGGTAGGGCCTTTAAGAGGTGACCACCTCGTGAGTACAGAGGTCTTGTAAACAGGATTACTGTCCGTGTAAAAGAGGCTTCAAAGCACGTCTTGGTCCCTTCCGTTAAGTGCAGACCCGGATGGAGCCACGGTCCACGGGATGTGTAACCCCTACACAAAAATCTGCTAGGAGCTTGATTGTGGACTTTCTAGCCTCCAGTAACATAAGAAATAATTTTCTGCTATCCACAAATTTCCCAACTTAAGGTATTATGACAGCCCGATTGAAATAAGACAAATAATGTTTCAAAAGTTGAAGAGAAATGTTCAGGAGATTGTGATATAATTTTTAGACGATATTATTTTTGAATGAATAAAGTTAACTAATTTAATCACTTTCACAATAGGAGACATTTTGAAAATAAATTTGTGAAATATTTTAAAAAGAATTGGAAATATAAAACATAAAGAGATGTGAATAGTATCTTATCATCTGGTGATTCTTCTGTTCCTCTCCAAGCTCTCTTCACTGTGTACATAACTAGAGTTTGAGGAATAGGACACGGAACCGGAAAGGTTTACGAAATATCTTAAAGAGGTTGGAAATTTACATTTCAAAATATTTCTAAATATTATGCAATCTTCTTAAAAATATTCATGGGGGTATCATTGTATCAAATGTGTTATGTACATGTACCAACTCCCCAGAACGAATACAATCATTGTGCACTAATAAGACAGTCAGATAAAATAATGGAAACTGTATGATCCCACATGTATGAAGAAGAACATGTGAGACTAATCTATGATGCTGACAGTTGGAATAGTGGTTACCTCTTTGGAGATGTTGGTATTGACTGGAAGGAAACAGGGAAACTTTCTGCGGCTGCAGGAGCTTGATATGGCTGGTGTTTACATAGCATGCTTATAGTTAGAAATAAATAGAGCTTAAGACTTTTTGCATTTTGCTGTATGCAATTTGTCCCTTATAATTTTTGGAATAATTTAATTTTGCTATCTAGTGCTCCTCTAAAAACCTTACAGTAACCTGAGGCATTTATTAATTTATTTTGCTCCTGACATCCTCAAAGTTTCTGCTCTCAAATACTCTCAGAGGTACACTATTAAGTCAGATGCATTTTAAATCATTGGCATTCGATTATTTTAGACTATTCTAACAGTAGCAAAACTCTGTTTTTCATTTTCAGGTAGATATATTAACTCTGAATTAGAGTCCCTTTGCCCACTCAAAAGGCATAAAAAGAAGAAAGCAGCATGTCTTTTGTAATAAAATCTTAGTGACTATTAGAAATACCAAAGAAATCTAGAGAATTATGGTGGAACAAACATTTTTTCATTAATCAAGTTATAGGCAATACATCATTTATTGCAATTTTAATGAGTAGTGAAAGCTCATAATATTCTTCATGTGTCTGAGGAATGTACTGCATTGCTTTGCCAAATTGAGTTTAATATTTGCTTTGTCTGATTTATTTCTTCATAATCATCCCTTAGTGTGTTTGAGTCAAAGTTTACCCTTCATGGAAGTTCTGTGATGTTAACCATACATAATTTAAATTAAAAAAAAAAAAAAACCTGGAAAAGGAAAGCAAGTTATCCATGTTAATAAATCTGAATTAAATATATAAGGAAATGACTTAAGAACTAATAGGCATTTACATGAAAACTTGTGGATAAATTCAGGTTTCCGTATCCATAATAGTCAGAAATTTTAAATAACCTCGCATTTTATTACTATCTTTGCAAATTGCAATGTTTAGTTGATGACATATCTTTAGGATATTTTGTGCTGTTTTTCAGCATGTTTTACAAATTCTAATTTGTATTAAAATTAGGAAATGCAAGATAATTTTCCCATTGTGAGTAAAAGAAGAAATAGAAAATTGGGATATTACTTTCCAATTTGCCTTTTCACAAGGATGTGTGAAAAAACACCAGCAGTCCTGAATTTTAACAGGATCAATAGAAATGAGGATAAGAGAAGATGCACCTATGTGATAATTTATCATACTTTGTTCGGCCCACCTCTCTATTTCTATGCGGCTATCAGCGTTCTACGCATTATCATCAGTTATATGAAATATTTCATAACTGTTCAAATGACTTCCTTACCTGAATCATTTTCTTTTCCTACTTCCCAGCCAAATCACACTAATTACTACAAAGTGTTAAAGGACAAAATAACAAATTTGTTTAAAGATCTTACTTGGATATTTTTGCAATTCTCAAATTAGGCAATACTTTACTCCATAAGACAGAGGAGTCGTTCCCATAAACCGAACAAAAGAGGTTGGTTTTTTGGTAAGGAAAAGCTGATAAAAATAGAAATAAGAAACACCAGAGTGGATTGGTTGTTGCAGAGTTGCTTTCATTGTGGAATAGGAATGTGGAAAGAAAATAATAGAAAAATAACTAATTGTTTAACATCAGATTAGATCATATTACTTTTTATAAAGATTAAAAGAAAAGGGATTTCGTTATTACCTGTGTTTGAGAAATATGGCTATCAATGAAAAAGCAAACTTTTTCCTGTAAATAGAGATAGAACTCTGGCTGTCACTAATTGATATACCACTCTCTTAAAATATACATCAAATAATTAACCAGGAGAGTGTTTATGTATTCTAAAGCTGCTTTTACATTAAAAAATGTGTTTATGTAAAGTGTCCATCACAATAACTATTATTTTGTTAAGCAATCATTCACTGGTGTATTAGTGATGTATCACTGTAATTTCCATAGCACTTAAACTCGTATCCTCTACATAATGAATGTTCAATAAGAATTTATTGAACTAACATATAGCCTTTTTTTTTTTTAGCTCTTAATATCTTTTAAAACTATCACATTCATCACAGTTTTTTTCTTATGGTTCATATTATGAAAAGGTTCCTTGTCTTGGATATACTGTAGTACACAAGGTTCTCTTTCAAAGAGCAAAGACTAATTTTAAGTGTTCGTAATCATTTAATTAGTTTTGCTAATCAAAGTAAATAAGTATTTTTAAAGAAGAAATGAGGAACACTCTTTTCCTTTCAATAGTGGAAATATCAAAGCTGGAAGCACCGTAAGTACCTAATAATGGAGGGTATTGTTAACCTTCATTATACTTAACAAGGTAGGATGTCTTTCATATTTATATTCACAAGGTTTGATAGCTTTCATGTTCATATTCTACAGCCCTGTGTTGTGCAGCACAATTAGCCTTTTACACAAGTATAAAGAGATTACAATAATTAACCCAACTTACGAAATCATTACCTTTGAAGGTCTATTCCATCAAACGAATACATTACTGAATGACCAATTTTCTCTCCTGCACTCAATATATATAAGCACTTGGGGCTCAAGAATGACTGATGATGTCAATGTGTAACAAGTACGCATATAAGGATATTATGGAAATATGACATACATAAAATCTGCTAATATTCATAGATATAATCAAGATTTTGATGTTTTAGTGAAATTCTAAAACTTAGATGAGAATCAGCCGTCTCTTTGGAAGGTTCCAAGGCAGTATTCTTAGTGAAGATAAATTTGCTCTTCTTCACCACCCAACAGACATTTAATTGGGTTTACCATTTTATCTATTTTCACAACATGATTTAGAGCATATGTGTTCAGTAACATTTTGAGTGAACTCAGTGATATATAAAATATATTAGAAGATCTTACCTTCAAGGACTTAAAACAGTGCAAACATAAAATGCATACCATTATACGGTATTTAATTAAAGGCTGAGATAGGATCTCTGGATTGTACAGACGACTGTTTTCAGAATATCCAGAAATAAATTTTGGAGATAGTAGTTGTGGGAATCTGACTGGTTGAATTTCTTAAGACTCACAATAACTATTAATTCATATTGTTTTCTAGATCAGGATTATAAACATCTTGTTTGTTTAAAAATCCCTTTTCTATAGCTACTCAAGGATAACTATAGAATTAAAAACAAATAAGCGATTTTGTTATTTGTAAACCTTTTAAAATCACATTTTAAAGATAAAAGATTTCTGGTTTTCGCTTCAGACTCTAAAGTACATGAAAGTCAACGTGCTTGGAGTCATCAGGGGAGTGAGGTTGAAGGGAAAATGCTTATCTGGAAATCTGGAGAAAAAACAAAAAACAACAGAGACACAGACAAGATCTGCTTACCTGAAACAAGCACTTCTAGAAATACAAACTGATGGGAACATGTAAATTGTAATTCTGAGGAATTGCTAGGGCCTGAGCATGAACCAGACCTAGGGAAAGAAATTCCTGACAGTGGTCCGAGATGAGAGCCCTCTCTTCAGCAGGCTTTACCTCAGGAACCCTGCCAGAACCACACAGTGAAGATGTGGACTTTTCTCTGGGTCTAAACTTTCTGTCTTCAGTAAGGAAAAATGTACTCAGCAGTCAGCAGCACTTCTAGGATATAGACTAGGAAATGCTGTTTGTCGCCAAAAAAATGAATGGGGTCAAGGGAGAGGGAGTCAATATTGATAAATGTCATGGAAGATATAAGGATCACTGAAACACTGCGATTAAACTGGAGGATTATAAAATGTTTCCCTATGCGCCTGAATTACTTCCATAATCCAAGACTTCTGTGTAATAACGATGGGTCACAAGTGAAAGAGCTAAAAGGCGCACACCCCTCTAAGTACTGAGGGAAACAAAATCAAGAAAAGCGGCTTTTATGAGAGACAAGAGGAATTTGAAACCTCAGGAATCTCTGGATATTAAACAGCCTAATTCTTAACCAGATTAAAATGATTCTTCATATTCTCAGTATCTACTTCAGTTTCTTTTACTTGATACAGCATATAATCTGACATTCAAAAAGTAAATGAAACACATGCAAAAAGGCAACAGAGAAAAACAGTTTCAAGAAATAACATAACTCAAGAGAATCAGACACAGATAATGACAGCAATTTTGGAATTAGTAGACAGGGAATTTGAAATAATTTTAATAAATACATTAAAAGCTGTATGTTTAGTTTTCTAGTACCTTCGAATATTAGGAAATCCCTGTTATTACTGATCTCCAATTCCATTCTATTGTTGCCTGAAGATACTCAATATGATTTTCATCTTCATAAATGTGTTAGTCATGTTTGGTGGGATAATAGATGACATAAAATGGAGGATATTCCATGTGGGCTTGAGAAAAAGAGTACACAGTTGTTGTTGGATGATATGCTGTGTGTCCATCTGTTAGGTTCATTTGGTTTAAGATGTATTTAAAGTTCATGAGTTTCTTATTGATTTGCTGTCAGAATGACATGTTCACTGTTGAAAGGAGGCCTGCGTGCACCCAACTATTATCATATTGCTGTACACCTCTCTCCTCAGATCCATGGATAATTGCTTTAATTATTTAGATGATTGGAGGTTGGAGATATATATATATATATATATATATGTATTTATATCTATCTATCTATCTAGCTATCATCTAGATAAAATGAGAAACGATGGGAAAAGATATTTTGTGCAAACGCTCACTAAAATGTAGTAGTAAAAATTCAACTTATATCTGATAAAATGGAATTTAAGTGAAAAATATAAAATTAGACAAAGAAGGCATTATATAATGATGAGGAGTCAGTTAACCAAGCATATATAGTATATATTCTTTTGCTGTCACAATTTGCATTGTTTTATACTATATATTGTTGAAAAATTATTGTATGATAATGGTCTTGCTTTTACTTTCATGTCATTACAACATCTTTTTTTAGATTTCTTATATGAAAGAGAATATGATACTTGCCTTTCTTTTTTCTTATTTATTTTTTCTTATCATTAGTATCAACTAATTTTACAAAATAGTGGGCATAAGGAAAACTTATTTTAAACAGTAAGGAGGGAATGTCAGGGGGAGAAAGTTGAGAGAAGGGTCATGGGGAAATACATAAGATCAAATAAATGTATTGAAATCCAGAATTTTATAAAATTAATATGTATAACAAATATAGATTTCAAAACAATATATAAAACTAGTAAATATTTAATCTGTAAAACAGAAAAAATAAATAAATGAAAATTATTACAGCTATCATGGTTTTCATATTTTTTGTCTTTTAACCAACTAAAATCACAAGTGATTTGCACACAATCATGACAGTCCTGAACACTATAAATTTAATTTACTTTTAGCAGATTTCTATATAGTTGTATAATTCTATATATTTTGGTATTTTTAATTAACATATTATTTCATCTGGGAGAATTTTCTCTAGCAATCACTTTTTCGAAGAGATATCAGTAGCGAAGAACTTTTTTAGCTTTTGTGCTGCAAAAATCATCATTTGTTTTTCACTTTGCAAGGGCATCTTTGCTAGGTAAAATATTCTTAGTATAAAGTTAGAACATGCTTTTCTTCAAAATGTTGAATATAACAGTCTACTTTTCTTGGTCTGTAGGGTTTTTCTCAAAAATTTCAATGCAGCTATATTTGGAACTACCTTATACAAGATTGTTCTTTATTCTTATGCTTTCAGATTCTTTTTTTTTATTTTTTCAAAGATTGAGCATATCTTGGTGTTACCTGGTTGTGTTGAGTCTCATTGGGAAAAGTTGACATTCCCATCCCTACACGACTGACCCTTCCAGATTTGGAACATCTTCTGCTATTATTTCTTTAATTATACTTTCTACTACTTACTTTCTCTCTTACACTTGGACAAATTTATCACAATATTTGCTTTTCGCATGCCGTCTCATAAATGTTGTAAGCTATCTTCCTTATTTTATTCATGTTCTTTGCATTTTCAAGTATCCTGTCTTCAAGTTCAATAACTTTTTTCTGTTGCATCAATCTACCTATGAAACTATTGTGTTTTTATTTTTAGCTGTATTTTTTAGCACCAGAATTTATATAAATATATGGTAGGTGCATAGTTTTAGAGCTTAATTTCTAGAAAAAAAAATATAAGTTTTATTCTGTTAAATTTCTAGTTTTGGTTTTTTTTTTTCTAGTTTTGGACATTTATTAATTTTCTGATTTTACTGAATTCTTTCTTTGCATTTTCTTGATGTTTGCTGAGCTTCATTAAAATAATTATTTTGAATATTTTTCAGGTAGTTTATACATCATCATTTATTTTGGCTCAGCTCCTAGAAATTACTGTGTTCTGTTGCTGTTGATATAGTTCCTTCATTTTTTAATATTTCTTGTTGAAATATTAAATACATTGATATCTATGCATTTAGTAGAAAAGTCAACTCTTCTGGATTTTGCAGTCCAGTTTCACTGGAAGAAACTTACCATACTGAAAGGTGCAAGCTGAGTGCGGCGTTCTAGCACCAGTGAGGCTGCAGGGTGTAGTCTCTCTGAACTTCTTTGAGCTTAGGTTGCTCTTGTTGTAGATCATCTCTGGCCATCTCTCTGTCAACAGTGAAAATGAGGACTGTTGGGGGAGCGGTGGGTGTGGATGCCAACCTCTATGTCTCTTCAAGTCATTCGAGAAATTGTATCAGGGAATCTTTTTGACATTTGGTCTGGCATGGACAACCATTTGTGATGGTGGTGTAGGATCTGATGAGCAATGTCAGTAAAATGTTTATGGAACTGAGGCATGAAGTGTCTACATGTTGGAGGAATGTAACTCTTGGATCTAGGGCAGTGATGCTCTGGAGTTATACACTTCTACTGCCACAACAGCAACAGTATGTGATGTAAGGATGTTTGTGAAGCAAGTGAGATGAGACTGGATGGATAGGCATGCCCAGAATTACAGTAACTCCAGCTGGTACTTAAGTGCACACATGCACAGACAGACCAGAACCCCGAATATGAAGTGTGTGTGAGTGTGCGTGTGTGCGAGTGCGTGTGTGTGTGTGTGTTGGCTGTCTTTGTGGGAATGCAAAGGCTAATATTTCCTTCTCTCTCAGCTGGATGATGTCATGCTCTCAATAGCATTTTCACACACCGACAGTAAGGAGCACACAGACACTGAAATAAAAAATTACTTATATTGAAAAAAATAAAATGCAATACTTTGGTGTACACTTAGCAAAACATGTCTAAAATAGGTAAATGAAAAATATGAAAGAAATAAAAAAGATCTAACTAACTCAAAAATAAATCATGCCTGTGTGCGGAATGACTAAAAATATTTAAGATGTCAAATGCATTTTAATAGACACTTGTAGGTTCATGAAATCCTTGTCAAAATTCCATATTTTACAAGAGACAAGCTTACCTTCCAATTCATTTGGAAGGCATAGGATCTGGAAAAGCAAAAACAAAGAAGAATGAAGTAGACAAAATCACACTATAATAAACCCTTTTAGATATTATAATAAGGGATAAGGCTATTTTGGCAATGGGATAACCATATAGATCTACATAGCCAAATAAAGAAATTGAAAAAAATGAACCTATCCAAATACTCTCCAATGAATTTTAATGAGCATTTTAAGCAAATCAACTTGACAAATAGTGCTGTAGCAATTGGAAATTCACAATCAATAAAAAATAAATAAACTGAAATCCCGTATCCTTTACAAAAATAAACTCAAGATGTATCATAGACTTAAAAATAAACTGTAATTTTTTGAAAAAAAATGTGAAAATCACTGGACTGTATACCCCAACCCATTACTATTCTACAAAATATAATTAGAAAGTTAGAAAAATGTTAAGAACAGACATTTCCCTAAGAGGATGCACTGTGGCGAGTGAACTATGAAGACATTTTCAACATCCCTAAGCATTTGGGAAACAAAATTCCATACTATAGATGCCGGCACTACACACCTATCAAGGTGGCAGAGCAAGCAAACAAACCAACACCAACAACAAAAAAAAAAAAACCCAAAATAAAAAACACCTAAACATCTAATGGATTTGGAGAAACTTTAGCACTCATACATATTGATGCCAATATAAAATAACCTAGAAATGTCACATTCTGGAAAACAATTTGGCAATGTCAGAAAAAAAAAATAATAAACATGCAATTGCTATAAATTCCAGCAATTGTACTCTTAGGGGTTTACTCCAGAAAAATTATGTTTACACAGAAAGCTGTGCATGAATGTTTTGGGTGGTTTTATTCATAAGAGTCTAAAAGATAACATGCTCAGATATTTTTCATCAGTGGTCTGTTAAAAAAAAAAAAAACTGACACATGCAGGCCACGTGATACCACTCAGCAATAAAGAAATTCCAAATCAGTGTGCAAAGCACTCAGAAAAATTATATAAATTTTATTATGCACAAAGGAAAACAATATAAACAAAATAGAAAACAAGAAAAACAGAAAAATGCAAACTTTAAAATGCCATGCAGAATCTAGTCCCAATTATTCTTGCTTACTTCATCTCACAATATTAACCTATTGGTATTTTATTTTAGTCAATATTTTATACTTCAGTATGCAACCACATATAGTCTTTCATTCTCATCTTCAGTAGAAATTATGACTATCTACTCAACTATATCTTACCCATATCTCATACGTTTCTCTTAGCAAAATATTGTATGAATCATTTCCCTGAATTAATCTTTCTACTGTAAATAGTAGGAATCAGATATCATTAATCATTGTGTACCTACCATTTAACCTAAAATATGGCATGCGGTAAGTTTTCAATGCTAGTTAAATAAATGGAAACATTTGCCTGTCTGAACCCTTAACCACACATTTGTCAATTTGTACCATAAACAGGTAACTGCACACATGTGTACACACACATGAATGTGTACACACCCGCTGTAGTCTGAATGTGTGGTAGTATTAAGGGATTAGTCTTTTGTATAGTGACTAGCTGTGAAGGCTCCACCTTGTAAGTGAAAAACTGTCCCTATAAAAAACTCTTCAGAGTGTTCAGTCATCCTTCTGCTATGTGACAACACGGTATTTATCATCTCCAGGGGTCACACGGCACTTCCTTGGAAGTAGAATGCAAGTCTCATCACATACTGACTGTTGACGATTTGCCCTTGGGTTTCCGAGACTCCAGAAATGTGAGAAACAAATTTCCGCTATTATCAATTACTCATTATGACCATCAATCATATTATGAAAATTTGACTAGATCAAGAAACACGTAGCAGATTAGTAAAGCATATTTCTGGGTATGCCTGTGGGGCACTTCCAGAATTGGTTTGTAGACCAGCAATCTGAGGGAGGAAAGTCCCATCGTGATTGTGGGTGGCACCATCCATTAGGCTTACAGTCTCTAGATGGCACAAACTGGAAAGAAGAAGGAAGTCAACCTGCATTTGAAACGCCTCCTTCTGTTTAAATGGGGGGGGTGGATTTTTCTGGCCCTGCCTATGAAGAAACACGAATTTCTTCAGTCTTCTAAGGCAGACTCTACCAGCGACTCTCCAGCTAGCTTCCAGGCCATTTTCTCAGACTGATCCTTGTCTCAGGTCGATCTTCGATCCTTCTTGGTGCACAACTCCCAGCTTTTGGGACTACTGGATCCTCTGGCCCTCCAGCACACAGATGGCCACTGTGTACCTTCCCACTTTGATCCTATAAGCTTATCATATCATGTATATGAGATATATTATGATATATATGTTATATATATATATATATTAGGCTTACATATTATTATTCTCTACTCTAACCAATAAACTCTATGATATTTTTTATAGGAGCACAAGGAGATTAAGACAACATTCACATCACATTTTTACCCAGCCAAATCAAATTCATTTTTTAATAATCACTTGAATTTAAACTTTTCTCATTATGGCTCCAGAGATAGTTCTGATATCTTCAAATTTTTATTATCTTTGCTGTGTTATTACAACTGATGACATTATAAATGTTATCTCTGCATAGGTTTTCTTAAAGTGTGATGGTGAGTACTCTTTGTGAGGTTTAGTTTCCTCCTGGCTCCTTGAACACTCTGAAATGATTACTTTTTGACTTACATAGATACGGATTTTGATTTTTGAGTCTAATTAAAATGCTTAGCTTAATTTTTAATTGTATAATTGATGACTCATTGATTGAAGTGAGCCTGCATCTGATTTTTGTCCTTGTAATACACTAAATATATGACTTATTTATTATATGTTGGGATAAATCTTTTGAAATGGTACACTTACAGAATTCCTGAAATTTTGCTATCCTTCAGGGCCAAAAGAATTATGCCCATTACATTTCTAGTTAGACTTTGAAGAGTAAAGATGCTGTTATGATCTGAACTGGGAAGTCGCATAAAAGGTTGTGTACTGAAGGCTCAGTCCACAAAGACGCAATATTCTGAGGGAGAGTTTAGGGGAAGAGGTTGACTCATGGGGGCTCTAGCCTTACCCATTGATTGATTGATCCGTTGATAGACTCTTAACTGAACAACAAACATATTGAGAAGTGATAGGAACTGTCGGAGTGTGCCATGCTTACCAGAGAGGGGCCTCTGAATTGTGCCCTAGGGGGCAAATTTTGTTTTCAACACCCTTATCCCATCCACCATGAAGGAGTGATTACCTTTGCTGTACCACAAGCTTCTGCCTCTCTGTGGTCCCAGAAACAACAGAGTTAAGTAAAGATGGACTAAAACTTCTGAAACTATGAGCTAAAATAAATCTTTCCTACTATGTAGATTTTTCTCAGACATTTTGTCATAGGGATAAAAAGCTATGACACAGTTTTGTTTTGCTTAAAGGAGTGGTTTTTCCAAAAATTCTTGACATGCTGATCCTTCCTAGGGAACTGATTCACAGGACATAACCCAAGTAAAGAGTTATATTCAACAAAACAATTAAGATACTAAATTGTATGTTAGTACTTAGTGTCAGAAGCAGAAGATATTTACTCAATGAAAGAAGTAAATTAAGAAAAATTATCAGTAGAGTAAAATATCTGCCCTATCTACATTCTCGTTGCTGGGACAAAATATCCAACATCCACAAGTTAAAGGAGAAGTTTGTTTTGGCTCAGAGGTTGTAGAGGTTCAGTCTATAGTCTCTGCTGCTTCCCGGGAAGGACAGCATGGCAGAGGGGTGTGGTAGAAAAGAAACGATTCATGACATGAAACAAACAAAATACTCTCAAAATTATGAACAATGTTAGTTTTTTTTTTAATTTTTTTATTATTTTTTACCAAGAACATGTATTGGTACATTGCATACATAATGATCATAATCAACATGGTTATTTTGTACCTGTACATGATACATCTTGGTTTTCCCCCCTCTTCCCCCCTTCCCCTCCCCTCCCTTCCATTCACCCACTCCTCCCTATTTGCAATAAGTGTAACTACACTTAGAAAGGTAAGATGAAAGGGGGGAAAAATGAACAATGTTAGTTTTAAAAGGTAGAATAACTCGTGAGTGAGTTATCTTTTAAATGCACCTTATTTTTAACACAATGCATCCACATAAAAAGCTTCTGAGAGTATTTGCTTATTTCAAGAGTTAAACTGATAACATTCCAATAAGACACATTTGTTTCACAAAGCAGTCATCTTTAATCTTGGAACTTTTGAAACTATAACCTCATTAAGTCCTTTAAAAGCTTGAAAGCAACAGGTAAAATATCATGCACATCTTTGCTAACTGGAAAGTGATCCAGGACCATCATTCAAATAAAGGCTCAGCTTCCTGAGCCTTAGAGAGTATCACATTTTGAGAACAGGAAAAAGAATAGCATAATGAGAGCAAAACATAATGTTATAGTATAGAGAGTAGTAGAATTCACTAGAAAACACATAAAGGATAAATAGCAACTCTCTAGTTTTGAAATAAAATGTAATACAGCGAAGAGATGATATTAAAGATTAAACATAACCAAAAGTGATTAAGAGATATTTCTAAGACTTTTTGCTTTTTTTTTTCATGAGTGTTTTGCAAAGGACAGGCTATATAGTGGACAGTAATGCTGAATATAAAGAGATTGTAGCTAAATTGGTCAAAGTAGCTAGAGAAAGTGTTCCTTAGATTTAAGACATGCAGATAAATACTAAAACTTGGAAACAACCTCAATATAGGGAATATGTCTAAATCACTGATAAACATGTAGAAATATATTTGTAGTCATAGGAATGTTGAATGTAACTGTTAGATGCCACTTCACTCCCACCAGAAAGGGCAAATGAAAAGTATGAAGACAGAGTGAAATTTTGAAATACCTGGAATGCTCATATATTGTCAGAAGAAATGTAAGTATGCTCAATTACTTTATGAAACTTTGTCATTAAAGTTAAAGTTATGTACACATTTTGCTCAGCATTTTTAAGAAATGTATTTCTATTAGTTTGCTAGATAAAGCAGCACTAAAAAGTGCTATGCTCATGGTGACATAAACAACAGAAATTTATTTTTTCATAATGTTGGAGATTAGAATTCCTCAATTTCATAGATTGGCTTTCTTCTGTGGACTTTGAGATAGGATGTACTCTGGTGTCTCTTTCTGTCTTCATAGATGTGCATCTTTTCCTTGTGTTATCAGTTTGCCTTTCCTCTCTTTGTGTCTGAGGCTGAATTTTTTTCTTGTTATAAGGCATCATTATATTGGATTAGAGCCTATCTGTGTCATCTCATTTTTGCTTAATTATCTCTGTAAAGATTATCCAGTCACCCTATGTGGTACTGGACATAAGGATTCAACAGGTGAAACTGGGGGATAAAGGTACAATTCATCCTATAGCAATACTCAAGAAAAATGCCTACATAGGTTCATAAAAATCCTGCACAATAACATTTACTGGGGTACTATTTATACTTTCACCAAAATGTAACCTGCTCCAATAAACCTAACAAATAGAATAAATGATATATTTTTGATAAATTTACACCATGGACTACCATACAGCAATAAGAATGTATAGATGAATCTCATAAATAGAACCAGAAAAACCAAAGGTAAAGGATTACAGACAATATCTAAAATACAATAACAGGAAGAACTAATCCATAATGTTAGCAATAAGAAGAGGAATTACCCTTGAGGGTGGGAGGTGTGACTGTGCCAGACAGAAGAATGAAGGGAATTCTAGCAGTGTAGTAGTCTCTTGTTGTTTTTATCTTGATGTGTCTGGTTTATGAAAATAGACCATTGATTTAATGTTGTAGTTTTGAACTTGAATGTCTGCCACAGGCTTATGTGTTTAAAGCTTTGCCTCCATCTAATAATGTGGTGCTTAGTACTAGAGGGTAGGATATTTAGGTGATATAGTCTACTGGAAGGAAGTTAGATTATTGGGAGTATGCCCTTGAGGAGAATATTGGGACCCCTAAACTTTTCTTCCTCTCATTTGCTTCCAGAAGCTATGAGGTGAAACCCTTCCTCCAGCACACACTCTTCCCATTCAACAATGGACTGAAACCTCCTGAGCTACAAGCCAAAATATTCCTTTTATCTTTTTATATTGATTTATCTCAGGTATTCTGTTATAAGGAAGGAAGACTAACAGAAAAGTAATACCAAGAACTGGGGTCTTTCTGGCTACTATACTTGAGATGATACAGTTCAGAAGTTTTTAGGATTGGTGTGTAAGAGTGGTTTGGAAGTTTGGATAAACAGGAGAGAGAAAACCTACAATTCTGTGAGCAGAGCAGAGCAGGCGATTCTGAAAGGGTCTCAGAAGACCACAGTGTCAATAGAAATTCATACAGTAAAGGTTATGTTCATGAGTTTTCAGCTGAAAATAAAGACTGTTGGGAATTGGAATAGAGGCCATGTTCATTATATCATATCAAATAATTTGGTTTCATTTCATCCATGTGGGAGGTAAGATTAAAGGTGACAGATTAAAGGTGATGGAGGAAATTTGAAGGTAGGAAAGCACTCAAGCAGTGGCATGAATATTGCTGACAGCTTTTAGTCACATTTACAGTAAATGTCAGGAACAAAAAGATGAGCAGAAACTGTTTGAAAACTTTTTGGTTTTGGCCAGAAAAGGAGCACCTTTAAAGCAGCTGACAAGGAGATTGTAGGTGTTAAGGAGCTTGGGACCAGTATAAATAAGCCAAGTACTTTTTATCAGAAGACTTGAGGGCATCTTTTAAATCAGCAAGACCTAGACATCAAGATTCAAAGCTGTGAAAAACTAAATTGTTTCCATGATTTTCATTTGAGAAGGGAGCCCTAGAGTGCCTTGCTTGCATAAGATCTCCTGGAAAATTATTTCCCTAGGATTTGTTTCTTTATATTCAGCTATCAAGGCATGCTTGTTAAAGGAAAACTCCAAGAAGAAGAGATAACAATCATTAATATTTATGCACTGAATACCATTGCACCTAACTATATAAAACAATTATTAAAGGACATGAAGAATCAAATGAACACAAACACAATTATAATGAGAGACCCCAACACCCCACTGTCACAAATATACAGGTCAACCAGACAAAAAAATCAACAAAGAAATATCAGAACAGAATCAAATCTGTGAAAAAAATGGACCTAGCAGATGTCTACAGAGTGTTCCACCCCACAACAGCAGAATACACATTCTTCTCAGCTGCATATGGGATGTTCTCCAAAATAGACCACATACCAGCTCATAAAGCATACTTAAGCAAATGTAAAAGAACTGAAATTATCCCATGCATATTGTCAGACCACGGTGCAATGAAATTGAAAATCAATGGTAAAATAAATAAATTAAAAAAAAACCATAAACACATGAAAGTTAAATAACATCCTCCTGAACAACAGCTGGATCACAGAGGAAATTAAAGAAGAAATTAGGCAATTTATACAATTAAACAATAATGCCAACACAGCCTACCAGAACTTATGGAACACAATGAAAGCAGTACTACAAGGGAAATTCATTGCATTAAACTCTCACATCAGGAAAACAGAGTGAGCTCAAATAACCTAATGTTGAACCTCAAAATTCTAGAAAAAGAATAAACCAAGCCCAGAGCTTGTACAAGAGAGGAAATTATGAAGATCAGAGCTGAAATTAATGCAATTGTGACTAAGAAAACAATACAAAGAATCAATGAATCAAAGGGTTGATTCTTTGAAAGATTAAATAAAATTGACAAATCCCTAGCCAATCTTACCAAAAAGAGGAAAGGAAAGACTCAAATCCATGCAATAAAAAATGAAAAGGGTAAAGTCACAACTGACCCTGCAGAAATCCAGAGGATCCTCAGCACCTACTGAAAAAGCCTATATTCAAACAAGATGGAAAACACTGAAGAAATGGACAGATTTTTAGATACATATGAATTACCAAAGTTGAGTCAACAAGAAATAAATACATTAAATAACCCAATATCATCCACTGAAATTGAAGAGGTAATTAAAACCCTATCAACAAAGAATAGCCCAGATTCTGACAGATTAATAGTTGAAATGGACAAGAAATTCAGAAATGAACTAATACCACTACTCCTCAAACTCTTCAATGAAATTGAAAGGAAAGCAGTACTCCCAAAATCATTCCTGGAAGCAAGCATTACTCTGATACCAAAACCAGAAAAGGATCCAACCAAAAAAGAGAACTACAGGCTAATTTCCTTAATGAACATAGATGCAAAAATTCTCAATAATGTATTGGCAAACAGAATGCAACGAATTATTAAGAAGATTATGCACTACGATCAAGTGGGATTCATTCCAGGGATGCAAGGATGGTTCAACATTTACAAATCAATAAATGTAATATGCCATATCAAAAGAGTCAAAGACAAAAATCACATAATTATTTCAATAGATGGGGAAAAAGATCCAACACCCATTCATGATAAAAAAAAAAACCTACAGAAATTAGGAATAGATGGTCTATACCTCAATCTGATAAAAGCCATTTATGACAATCCAATGGCCAGCATCATATTAAATGGTTGAAAACTCAAAGCTTTCACTCTAAAATCTGGAATAAGACAATGCTGTCCACTATCACAATTCTTATTCGATATAGGTACGGAAACATTAGCCAGTGCAAGTAGGCAAGACAAAAAAATAAAAGGAATAAAAATAGGAAAGGCAGAAGTTAAACTAGCATCATTTGTGGATGATGTGATACTCTACATAGAAGACCACAAATATTCCACCAAAAACCTTCTAGATTTAATAACCAAATTCAGTTGTGTAGCTGGATACAAAATCAACCCCCCAAAATCAACAGCATTTCTATATACAACTGACAAACTCACTGAGAAAGAAATTAGGGAAGTTACACCTTTCATAATCACATTAAAAAAAGTGAAATACTTAGGAAACAGTCCAACAAAGGAAGTAAAACTCTTTACAGTGAAAACTACCATACTTGGAAAAGGAAATTGAAAGGAATGTCAGAAAATGGAGATATCCCATGTTCTTGGGTAGGAAGAACCAACATAGTGAAAATGGCCATACTTCTTAAACTACTATACAGATTTAATGCAGTGCCACTCAAAATACCAATATCATACTTCATCTGGAACCAGAAGAGACTAAGAAAAGCATACACAGTTCTGGGTAACAATTCTGGACCAAGGAAGGGAACATCACAATCCCTGACTTGAAATTATGCTGGAAAGCTACAGTGATAAAAATAGCATGGTACTGGCATGAAGACAGACCTGAAGATCAGGGGAACAGGTTAGAAGATGCAGAAACAACTCCAGACTTACTCAAATGCCTTATCTTTGACAAAGGAGCTAAACACCCTCACCAGAAGAAAGACAGCCTCTTTAATAAATGGTGCTGGAAAAATTGGCTTGCCACATGCCGAAAACTAAAACTAGATACATGTCTCTCACCATGTACTAAATTAAAATCGCAGTGGATCAGAGATCTAAACATTAAAATAGAAACACTAAATCTACTGGAAGACAGAGTAAGAAGAACTCTTGAAGACATGGGGTAGGAAAAAATTTATGAATAAAATTCGGACTGCATGGGAAACAACACAAAGGATCAGTGCTTGGGCTCACATCCTATTAAAAAGCTTTTGCTCAGCAAAAGAAATCACTAACAGAGTGGGGCAAAAACCCACAGAGGGGGAAAATTTTTTGGCCAACCATTCCTCAGAAAAAGGTCTAACATCTAGAACACACATAGAACTCAAAAAAATCAAACCCCCAAATTTAAAGACACTATCCAAAAATGGGCATCTGAAATGAATAAACATTTCTCAGATGAAGAGCTAAAAATGGCAAATAAAGATATGAAAAAGTTTTCAACATCACTAGTCATTTGAGAGATGCAAATTAAAACAATACTAAGATTTCATCTCACTCCAGAAAGAACAGCTATCATCAAGAAATCAACGAATAACAAATGCTGGCAGGGATGCAGGGAAAAAAGAACTCTCCTCCACTTTTGGTGGGAATATAGGCTGGTCCAACCATTGTGGAAATCAGTGTGGAGAGTCCTCAAAAAACTACAACTAGAGGTTCCATTTGACCCAGCTCTTTCTCTGCTTGGTATCTTCCCAGAAGAATTAAAAACATCATACCTCAGTGATATATGCACAACCATATTTATAGCAACACAATTTGTAATAGCTAAGTCTTGGAAACAAGCCAAATGCCTAGCAATTAATCAATGGCTAAAGAAGATGTGGTTTTTCTATACAATGGAGTATTACTCTACCATAAAAAAGGATAAACTTTATACATTTATAGGTAAACGCACCATCTTGAGGATATACTCTTGAGTGAAATAAATCAGACAGACAGGAGTAGGTATTGAATTGTTTCTCTGTTACAAGAAACCATAAGTGTAAATAAGGACAAAAAGTTATAATAGATATTATGTAAAAGAAAGATAATATTCAATGAGGAGGAGAATTAGAAAGGAGGAGGAGGAGCAAGAAAAGAAGGAAAAGAAAAAGAAAAGAAAGGGAAAAAGTGAAAAAAATGGAAAAATGTAAATAAAGCTACTGTAAACAGGGAAGGGAGGGAGAGTGGAAGGTAGGGGTGGGGAAGAAGGGGGGAAAACCAAGATATATCATGGACAGGTACAAATTAACTATGATGAATAGGATCGCTATGTATACAGTGTACCAATACATGTTCTTGGTAAACAAAATTAAATTAAAAAAAAAGAGAGATTGAGAGAGGAGACCTAAAAAAGGAATTAGGATGTGTTACGCACAAGTACTAACTCTTCACAAGGAATGTAAACATTATGTACTGCAAACATGTACAAAATGAGAAAGAAAGAAAGAAAATATGTTGCTCAAATAGCAATCATTAACTATTAGATAATTGCAATGAGTTTAATTCAGACAAATTCACTTTTTGTATAGGTAGCACATTCTTACTTTATACCTACTCAATATTTCTTTCAAACATCAATGCAGACTAGATATCTATTGTTAGTGACTTTTATTTTCTCTTCCTGTCTATAAACAAGGTTACTATTGACAACATTTACTGGGTAAAAGAGAAAATCTTACTCTATAGACTGTATGTCTATTATTCCTATTGTATGTCTATTATTCCTACTACTCAGCCTTACCCTCAAATACTGGTACATCAATTGCAGATTCCATGTCTCAGTAAAGCCCTATATTATCCACATACCCCTCAGTTTGTGTCGCTAAGATGTTATGATACTAAAGTGAGTGATGACTTCCAATACAGATTAACTACTAACCGCTGAAGTATATTGCATCAATTTTGATTCAAAAGTAGTTGCTTGGCCTAGTGTAATGGCCCATGCCTATAATCCCAACACTCGGAAGACAAAGGCAGAGGATCGCTACAAGTTCAAGGCCAGCCTCAGCTACATAGAAAGACCCTGTCTCAAAACAAGAGTTGTTTAAAATGTACAAAGGAGGAACTTTCAAGGCATATTGGGATAGAATGAATATTTCCACCCATATATGACTTCATTTGTCTCCTTATTTAGTTAACAAACATTCACGAAGCACTTACACTATGCCAACCCTCTCTGGGTTTGGTGCTTAGAATACACCATCCAACATATTAGACAAAAACTTCCTTTCTTGTCATTTTCACTTCCTAAAGAAAAAAGATAGAAATATACATATATAAATATATATACACATATACATATACACTAGTTGTTACATTCTAGGTGAAAAAAATAAGGAAGAGAAAGAAAAATTGCAAATGTGAATGGTCCAGGCAGGAAAGGAAGGTTGACATTTTGAACAGTGGTTGAAGCAACCTTGGTGGAAATGCATCTTTTGAGCAGACTTCATATGAAAAAAAAAATGTTATCAATGCAGTATTCTGAGAGAGAAGCGTTCTCATAAAAGGAAATGGCCAATATAAAATCCATAAAGTCATACCATTTTGTTCAAAGTAGAGCATCAAAACCTCGGTGGACCCAGAGTCCAGGGAGGAGCATGAGATTATGCCAGAAAGGTAATCGGGGTCAGTTCAGTCAGGACCTAGTAAAGCTTTGGAAGGACTCTGGCTTTTATTATTAGGCAACACTGAAGCCATGCCAGATTTGCGAGTGGTGCTGGATCTTTGACAATGATTTCATGGGAACAGATTAGGAGGGAACATTGTAACGATATATGTTAGAGATGCTAATACCTAGGCATGGGGCAGTTTTAGTAAAGATGATGGCCAGGGTTGTGATTCTTGATATATCACTGAAAAGCGAAATTCATTATCCAGTGAATATGCAATGTGAGGAAAAGAGAGTGGTCAACTATTACACCAAGGTTTTGAGCAGAGTAGCTGGAAGGATGGAACTCTTATCTGTGTTTCAGGGCAGTCCGTGCTTACAGCCGTCCCCAAATAGAATCTTAGAAATCTTCTTATGCTTTCCAGGGTAACAGGAAGGAACAGAAGAAAATTAATTGCCTACATCTTCAATTTTAATTAAAAACCAGTAAATTATTATTCAAACTAAAGTCATATCCTTTCGCTCTATACTACGTGAACATACACTCGCATACACACAGAATTCAACAATAAGAGAATATGTCATTTGATGTAACAGTATAACACCATTAAACTGCAGTTTTCGCGTCTTGTAGGAACTTGACACAACATACAAAAATGATACCAATCTTTAGCATATGTACACTACAGCCGTGTTCGTATGCATGATCGATTTAGCAGACTTAATGAAGGTTGACAGGATTCTTTGCAGAGTGCAGGTATTTAACCTTGAAACTCCTGATGACACCTTGTGCGTTTATTCCATGAAGACGCTTTTGAATGAGACATACTTAGTGCCTTCCCATTTGAATGACACTATCTAAAAATATTTAAATCAAACAGGAAATTAGTGGGGGATTTAGTTCAATGCTAGAATGCTTGAATAGCAAGTGTAGGGCGTTAAGTTCAAACCCCAGAGGCCCCTCCACAATTAAATCAAATAAATGAATCTATCTTAATGACTGCTCATGTAGAGATTTGGAAAGCATATAAAGTGCTCTCTAAAGTGAAAAATAAATATGTGATTTAAGTACAAATTTCTTTCTTTTTTTTGCTTTTCTTTTTGTTTTTGGTGCTGGGGTTTGAAATCAGGGCCTCTTACATATTAAGCACACGTTATCTATTGAGCTATAACTTTAGCCTCCAAATTATTTAACATTGTGCTACACTGATTGCTGAATTATAATAATTTGACACAGTGATTCTTTTTCTTTACAGTGATTCATGAACTATATGCATTCAGTAGAAACCATTGTTCCAGCTCTGAATTTTGTTCTTCTCTGGGGCTAGATTACGCTATATTTTGCTCTCTCCCACTACTAGGTAGAAGCAACCAACCACAGCTCTCAGTTATCCATGAGATCAGGAGGGTAAACAACTGATACACCGTAGTGTACAGTGTTGTGAAGACATGTCATCCTGGTGAATAGTGTCTTGTGTGCCTTTTTTTACTTACTGTATTTTCAATTTATGATGATTTATTCACAGGAAACCCTATTGTAATTTGAAGACCATCTCTACAACACTTCTTTCCATTTTTACATAGTCATATACATTTAAAATTTTAAAACAGTAATTTGTCTTTATCTAATGTGTAAAAGCCCCAAAACATTATATTTATGTGTAAAATGTAAAGACGGAAAATAGCTAAAATAAATTTCTTGTTGGATTCTGATACTTTCCTTCTAGTGTCTTATTTCATCCAAACTTGAGCTTACACCTTGCAAATTATCGATGTGTACCTTATTCATGCTTTTCCTGGAAACTCTATTGCAGTTTCCCACAGACAGGGGAAAGTCCTCAGTGTGATTAGAAATAGATGGAAATGGGGATTAGTGCTACAAAAGATAGGTAAACTGGATGGCAGGACACAAGCTCTCATTTTGCAATCGCTTTTTAACATAGTTCTAGAAATCTTAGTTAAGTCCTTGTGACGGGCTTCAGACATGTGCTTCCACATGCTACTAAAGTGTGTATGCTAACACCCGTGTTGGACAACAATCATGTGTCGTGTGGATTAATCATGTGTAGATTTCCTCATGGAATTAAAATCATAAGATCCTATAGATTGAAGACAGTTTAGAGAAATAATCAAATATATTTATCAGAGACTCCTTAGCAATGTTGGGAAACGAGTTAATTAGGCGATCCAGTATTTTATCTCCTCTAAATATGCGAGTTTCTATGTATTTACAATAAGAAATTAGAAGAGAGCCGTCTCATCATCTTTGGTGTTAGACAAAAATAGATTTTACTCTTAGGTTCAGTTAACAGAATATATTTAATTTTCTAGCCTTCATCTGTAAACTCATGTAATAATCTTAGTCTCATGTTATAGTGTTATTAGATAACATACAAAGTGAAGATTATAGGATTTAAAAATTTGGAATTTGTGTGGCCTAAAACTTCAAAACCACTGAAGATTTTCATTGATATTTCTGAGTCATTTATTGTTTTAAAGATGTGGCTAAAGGAGTAAGATAATGACTTACCAGTAATTCTTGGAGTCAAATTGACGAATAAAAGTGTTAATACTTACCAGGTAAGATCTCGTCCTATTATTTTGAAAGTAATAAAATTTGAGCACAGATTACCAGAACTTGAATCTTAATATCAATTAGCACCCACTGTAAATGACAGTATTTCACCATTGAGATGAATGTTAAAATTATTTAAAGTACCTGGAGTAGTGATACAAAATTGTTACAAATATGAGTGATGAACTACTGATTACTCATACTAAACACAATTCAGTACATGTTATACTGATTTATTTTTCTGAAATGTAGGTAATTTGGGCCATATTAATAAGAATCATTTGAGTAATTTATGCACAAGTAATGAATTACTTTCATGAAAAAAGAGAACAATGTGGCTAATTAACTCTTATGACATTGTCTTTCCCCGAGATAAAACCAATAAAAACAAACAGACATGCATGTAAAATTATTCACACAAGCTTATATAATTCATATAAGTAAAATGGGTGCATATAATGTTTTATCAATATATTTTATTATATTGTATGCTATAAATTGAGGGAAAACAATATATTTCACAAGAATGATTTTCCAGAACAATGAAATAAAAGATCATAGAAAATGTGAGACCAGATCCCAATGATAGAACTAGCAAATTTTCAATTGTATGTCACTCAATTTTAGAGATGCTCTTTAAGAAAAAATAATTTTAATTATATTAACATTCAAATCTTATAATAATCTTATTTAAATGTGTAGCAATTTCATTTGCATTATAAACTGACTTCTAATGTTAGTTAAATTATATATGAAGCCTCAAAATTAAATTATTCACTATTTAATTAAAAATGTAGAAACTAATAGCATAGTTTGGCTCTTCTGAAGGATGATAATGTCCTGTTATGTTTATTAATCACTCTACACAATGATTCACAAGAAGGCATTTGATTCCTATAGTAAAGAGCAGGTTGTAGGGCATCATTTTCGATTTCTATAATGGTAAGACATTCTTCTCTATAGAGAGAATTATAGACTATTCATCATAGAAATTGACTAATATAAATTCAATAATGAATAGTGCCAATGTTTTTCCTTCAGATAAACTTTTCATTCTGATAAGGAATGCAAATCACAGTATTAAAATGTTTCTACCTATTTATGAGAGAAGGCAATCATTCCCTTTGCTCATCTTTTCCTTCTCACTCCTGTGCTTCTTCTTAGCGAACATGGCTGAGCTCTTTTCTGCCTGTGGCACAGGAGGGAAGCTCTTGATCCCGCCTTCTGGCCAGTGTCGACGGGAACACAGGTGTTCACTTATCCCACTTAAGAATGCATTTTTTAAAAGTATTTTTTTACTTAACACATTTTATTTTTTAATATTTTTCTTAGTGTGTGTTTTCAGTAAGTAGTGATTACATTTATTGTGGGGGGTATGTACACATATGTAACGCATCTTAATTATTTTTGTCTCTTTTCCCTTCCCTCCCTCCAACACTTCTTTCCCTCCCCATTTACAAAAGCTCTATTTCCATTTTTTCTTCAACTCTTTTTTTAGAATCACTTTTCATATGGTTTCTCCTTTATGAGAAAGCCAACCTATAAATAAAGAGCAAAATAAAAGATAAGAAGTAGAGAGGTATTTTTCAAATGGGAAGCAGTATGAGAGATGGTGAGAGAGAAAGAAGAGAAAGGGATTTAAAAATTCTTAAAGATACTAGACTCATACACACAAGAGGAAAAATATCATAAAATGTAAAAGTCCCAAAGCTGTTGGTAAAACCAATGCAGTTTTTACTATAGTAATCAGTATCTTTCACAGAAATCAAGAATTTATGTCGAATTCATATGAAAGTACAAAACATTTCTGAAAAAAGAAGAAGATGGGAAAATCATTCTTGTCATAGGTCAAGATGCTTATGGAATTATAAGAATTAAAATAATATAGTTATTTGACACATGGTTCATGGAATAGAACAGATAGCATAGAAAAAGCTTAAGCATTTCTTGGATCTAGGTAGGTGATAAAACTGGCAAGGCAAATCATTAGGGAAAGAACATATTATTGAATGTATGACAAATTTCCCATTGAAGTACCTTCCAACATATGTAACATTACTGTAGTTGTATATTCAATACTGAATGTATTAAAGAAAAAAAATAGTCTACCACATACATACATGGTAAAAAATTATTAGAATATCAGAGAAAGGTTTATTAGACACTATTAAGTATAACCAATGAGCCAGTCCACTTAAAAATACAAGCACATTTGAAAACATTTTGGGGCGCAAAACTTGAATCCCACATAAGCATGATAGAGGGACAACTGATAGCCTACAAGAAGGTAATTACATAGCATAAGACAGAAAACGGTAATATTTGAAATACTGTATATAAATAGCTTCAACAGATCAAGAAGAAAATAGGATGATATTTTTGACCACACTTATACATCAATATGTTTCACATTATTGATATCAAAGAAGTGTGACTTCAAACAATTATTTTTCACACCAAGAAGATGGGAAAAATTAAAATTCTCATCTCAGTTGCCTAGGGGCAGGGCAGAAAACTGGATCTTGTATTGAATTTTAGAACATTGTTAGAACATTGTTTAGAACAATGTTTAAACCTATGTTGAACATTGTTAGAAATTAGAATTATTTTTCTTAGTCACTTTTGCAAAATTTAGGAAATATTTTTACCCAGCAAGTATATTCTATAGAGATTTGCATGTGCACACAGCAATCATGGCTATGTGTTGTCCGAATAACTCTTAGAATATAAAATTAAGTATACCTTGGCTCACGAATGCTTTTGTTTCTGAGCCATTTGGTTTGCAAACAGAAGTGCTTAACAAAATTTTGTTTTTGTTTGCAAACTGCATCAGGTGATAAGCAGGACCACGACCATCTTTCCCTCATGACCACATGGCCATTTTTTCCAGAATCGTAGAATGAATTAAACTGGTGAAGTGACGTACCACTGTATGTACACTGACATCACAGAATACTTACGCAACATACATTAGATTTACTGCATAGATTATATGCTTTATATTGAAGAGGACACATTTTAAAATCCCAATGTTGAATGAGAAAGTCAAGTTCAAGAACAATGCAAACAGTTGTTATTTGTGTACATTTAAAGACTTTAGAATTATTAAAATTTTACATAAATACATTTTAGGGAATGTGTATTGAGCATAGATTAACAGATAACACCTAATTACAATAATGGTTTATTCCAGGAAGAAAGAGGTAATGGATTGTAGTAGGAAGAAATGAGGGTAAAATGAAATTGAACTTTAGCATAAATTTAGAAAACGATCTTAAATTTTATATTTCATATTATTTCCTCTTCATATGTACCTGATTTTCTTTTTCCACAACATATTCCTTTGTTTTTAAAAATATTTTAAAAATTATCTCTAACATACTACTCTATTCACTTTAACCTTTACCGGTACCAACTTGCAGAGAGTTGGTCATTGTTTGTATTTATCCCTTCCTCTCTCTTCCTTTCCCCTCTCTCCATTTCTCGGTCCCCTTTCCTTTTGCAAAAGATCTATCTTCCTATTTAATTTTTGTATCTTTTATTTTGCTTTTTATATTATTGATTTTTAATCATCTTTCCCCTCAATTGACTCTTCATTTAAGACTGTATGACACATTTATACTTCTTGTCATTTCCCTTTGAATTCATTTTAATTTTCTCTTGTCTTTGAAGGTTTTTTCATTTCCTTGAGTATACACTGTTAATGTTATTAAATTCTCTTTTTTGTTTTCTTTTAGATTTTTAATTTAAGTCTTTATTGAAATTTGACTTAAAATATCAGGAGAGAAGAATGAAACCTATAATAATTTTTAGATTAGTCATACAACGTGCTTACATTTATAAGCTTTGAGACAGATTGCTTATGATAAATCATTTAAATTACATCCTAATGAGAAATATAAAGAGTATACAAAAGTCAATAAAATAAGCATATTTTCTAAGAAGAAATGAGATCATTAAAGTTTAACTTTTGTTGACATCTCTGCATACCAACTTCATATACCAGTACAGACTATTTTTCAAAATCTTTATAAATAAATTAGTGTGTTCATTTGGGTGGCCTAATGGAGGAATGGAAAACCTTCCAATTCAAATTCTATATTCTAATTCACATTTTTACTTTGAATAAATATGGAAATTTCAAATTACATGTAAGTTATTTTTCTGAAGGATTTTCTCTTTTTTCTTTCAAACTTACAAATTTATTTTTGTTGCATCTCAATATTTGTATGTCATCTTATTTTTGCTCATAAATGTACAAACTATAGTAAAAAACGCAAAAGCACTTGGCCATTCAGAGCAGGTTTCCAATTACTATGATTGGCTTTTAGTATAATTTAAAGCAGGATATGGTTAACCTGCTTATACATCAATAAAACAGAGACTATATTTAATTTTGGATTCTGACAAAATATCGGATTAACCAACTGGTGATATCAGCAAGGCGTCACGCCCTCTGTTTTCATACTTACCATTAGTTAAAAACCTCTGTGAAATCTCTATATGTTATCTCCTAATGGCTCCTAGTTGCTTTCAAATGTTTCTGAAACCATGAAAGTGTTCTTGTGACTTTTCCTGGCACTGTTTGTCTACAGTGCCTTCTAAAATCAAATGTGAAATATCATCTCAGAATGGAAGTATAGGACTCGCCACGTAATTGTGCTAAATCTGGAGCGATTCACTTTCAAATTCTCCCTACTTGTCCAGAGTATCTCTCTGCCATCTGTCCTTTCCCCCTTTCCCATCTTCAAATAAATTGTTTTTAATTCAAAAATGCACTAAATGTTAATTTTATACCACTTCACATGCTTTCCACAATGAGTGTCTATTAAATGAGAATCAGCACTAACCTTTCTTCAAGCAAGAAGATCTTTATTATTATATTTACAAATATCATTGTTTTAAATATTTGTGATACTTATAAAATTCAATTCACCTTCTCAGCTTAAAATCTGTACTTCATTTCATAACTAACAAATAAAATTCCTGGTCCTTCTCTATTTTTATCTATTAAGAATTTCATGCTTCTTCTTTAATCATGTATTTACAATGTCCATTACATTTTTAAAATCTACATATCACTTTTCTCCTGAAATATATGTTTCAAATCTTCACACTGTGTGATTCATATTTTTGCACGGGCTCTCTTTTTGGATACCACAACTTGTGCAATCCAACCTAGGTATCATTTATGCTTTTTCTTTTCTAAAATATTGATCAAAGAAGACATGAAAATGCCGCATAGGTTTAAAAGTCTTTTGATCCATAGACAGGGCTTCAAACTTCGCTTTGACATTTATTACCACTCAAATTAAAACACTGGCTGTGTTCAATAGGTGCAAAAAGCCTCCTTTCCTTTGTCTTGTTTTCCTGATTTCTATTCTATGCATTACCTCAGATATATCTTCCAAAACAGAAGGCTGACATGGCCTGGCCGGCATTTGTAACAGCATTAATATGACTGCAAAGCACTGTATACATCTCATTTTCTGCATTTTTATGCTTGAATGTTTCTCTTTACCACTTAGGCAGCAAAATATTTCTGCAATAGAATTTTTTTTCTGCAATAGAATTTTAAAGAGTGACTTACATCATATTCCTCACAGTTAAAATATATTAATTTTAAATGCTATAGTTCTTGAATATTCACTAAATCTTACTAGTGTATCAAGTACTAATTTACATTATTTCAGGATATATAACACAATGCATTAATAAATTCCCGGGAAAGAAACAAAATCAATATTGTCTAAGTACAGGTTTTAGTCCTGGTCTGGTCATAGTCAAATCCTTCTAGTAATGCAATGGTATTGTTAACCATAATACTTTCCTTAGGGAAAAATAACTGTTACATTCCATCAAAATCTATTTTTCTGTAATTTACAGGCTACTGATGAGTAAGTGAATGAATGAAATGGAATGAAGTCAGGTAAACTATAGGATGTGTAAGAGGATGTTTGTTTTTCTGAAAGCCCAAATTTATTCTCTCCAAATGCTCATTTACTTTGTATTCTCTGATTATTCAGAATTTCATGGTTTTCTTTTCTACTTCTGCTATTAATTCCTTCACCTCCAAACTTTGTGCCATTAAAAAAAGGAGATAAAAATGATACAAATTTGAGAAAGTATTTGTGTAAACAGTTAAAATATAGTGGAGAACCTACACAATAGAGTGATAGAAGTGCACAGTATTGAGATACTAAAACTCTTTTGGGAAAGGCTAGAAAATTCTTTATAAAGAAAGAAATGCTCATGTTTAGGTATGTGGAATGAGCTTAGGAGGAGCAAACAGTGCACGTACATTGAACTGCGTGAGCAATTGGGTCTACAAGAAAGGTATTCAATGACTACAACAGCTCTAAATTGCTGGAACTAATGGTCACAGTTGTGAAAAAGGAAGAAAGGGTTCCACAGGTGACAATACTCTGGTAATGAAGAAACTGAAGACTCTCCATATTGCCCTATTGATGGCGAGAAGCTATGAATGTTTTAGAAGCATGGCATGCCATGATCAATCTTACATTTCAGAAGATAACTAAAGAGGAAGTACATGTGTTAGAATCGGACACGGAATGGTTAAAAACGGATCTCTTGCACCAGAGATGATGAAAGTTTGAACAAAAAGGTCATCACACCAAGAGAATCAAACGACTAGTGAAAATTATGTATAAATAAATGCAAGAAGACACTGAGAACAAAGCACAAACACTGTTATGTGTTTTGTCTGTCAATACGTGTGGTAAACTGATACACACATGGTGTTGTGTTGTGAGAAAGCCGTACCTCTGATATTAAAATTCTTAGCCTTGCTAAGACCTGAGGGGTCAAACTCTTATAACTCATCTCTCTTCCTCTCCACAATTTGAAACCAAAGGAGGAAGGGTAGCCATAGGGACAAAGGTTAAAGCAGCATTAATGTGTGGTCATTTGTTTTGGTATCTGCTTCAAGAATGAACCTATATTGGGAAGGTGAAGAAATTGTTCAAGTGGGATGGGAACAAAGGAGGGGGAAGAATAGGAGGGAATGGGGCAAGGAAAAAAAAAAGAGAATGGAAACAAAGATTTGTAAATAAGGAGGGGAAGAGGGATTGAAGGGATGCGAGGGGAATGAGAAAAAAAGGAGAAGCAAGATATAGCATGTGTAGGTACAAATTCTCTATGACGAATATTATTATGTATATCCAAAATGTACCACTAAAACTTTACAAATTAAATTAAATAAAAAGAATGAACCTCTTTCAGTCAGTGTTAAGTAAAAAAGGACATCAGTGTGACTTTAGCTGGTCTAAATCCTTCCCCTGTAAAACCGACCTTTGTAGAGTATGAAGAATTTGACACACTGAGGACAAGGTATTCTGGAAGAAAGAAATCTTAATAGGTTAATCACAAGGTCAATTCCTCCAGCAAGCCCTTCTTCACCAGGTTACAATGAATGAGATGGGAGAGAGAGGGAGATATATTAATCTTTGAAAAGTCAAGGAATAGAAGATATAGGAACACCTTCATATAGAGTGTTTCACAATCAGGCATTATAGTTCCATCCCCTCAGGGAAATTGAGATGTGTGGCCGGGACAGTTTATGCTTGTCATTTGACTGGGGAATGCTGTTAGCATGTGTTTTCTGAAACAAACAAACAAAAAAAATGATGAATACTTTCACATGGCCTGACAAAAGGAAAATTCATCCTGCAAACTATTAAGATGAAAAGCCCTACTGGAATCTAACTCTGAAGGGTTATGTTATTTAGAGTCCTGTATGATCATAAACTTATGGTTGCTTTTCTTTTTAAATTATTATGCACATCATTCTTTTCTGTATTTGGTAAGTGATTTCAAGTGTTTTGTGTGAATTAGTTGTATTCTTGGAGCTATTAAAGAATCTTAGTCTATTTATTTAGAAGTATCCATATTGTGTACGTACAATTATGGTCAGATCAGGCATATGTAAGATGATTCAGAAATGTACCGCTAAGATGTGGAATTTTTAAACACAAGCTGACTAGAGAATAAATTAATTCTAAAGGATTGAAATGACTAAACTCCTAAACTGAATACGATTACAGTGAACTTTGTACAGTTATTTTTAAAGACCCATCCCATCAGCAGAAACCAGACTGAGCTTTTTGGAATTCTCTGTGACCAAGTTTTATTATCCAAATGACTGAAGTAAGTTTGTGTAATATATCTGTCATAAACCTGACACGCGCAGAGTTAACTAGTTGTTTTGAAAATGAAAATAATTTTTAAAATCCTCTTAAGAATTAATCTCCTGTAATGAGTACAGCTAAACTAGATAAGATGAAATAAGTGTTCTTTTCTATTACTCCTGTTCTGTTGTTATGGCTTGTGTCTAGATGTCCCCCCAGAACCTCCTGTGGTCATAGGTGGGGCGTTTTTAGTGGTGGCTGGATTTAGAGTATATGATTACTGAATCATTCCACTGATTGGTTTGACAAAATTCTGCTGGGATCAAGGATGTGATACTGGGGTTAAGTGTGGTGTGCTAGGATTAAGAGGGAGAGTGTTACCCACCCTAAGGGCAGGTAGCCTAGATAAAATATAAAGGGCAGAAAGTAGCTGCTAAGGTCCCTTGCTTGCTTCTTCTAGAAGCCAGTCTGCCTTGCCATCCAACTGAAGCCTCCATGAGTCATGAGGCAAATAAACCTTTCACCATTTTTTTTCCCCAAGAACATGTATTGGTACATCGTATACATAGTGATCTCATTCATCACAGTTAATTTGTACCTGTACATGATACTGCTTGGTTGCCCCACTTCTTCCCCACCCCTCCCTTCCACTCCCCTCCCTTCCCTATTTACAGCTGTTATCTTTCCAGGAAATTTGAGTACATGCTTATTTTGTTTGTTTTTAAGCTCTCCCCTATTTATGATGCCTTTTGAGATTGGAAAATGCTTTCTACTCACCCTCCAAACTTTCACAATTTTCCCTACTTTTGAAATCCATACTTCTATTGGTATTGTCTTCAGAATTATCCTTTAATACCCTTTTATAGTTGATTTGAAATAAAAATGCCTATTAGAATTTAAAGTTTAGATAGAGAATGAATAAATGTTATTTGGAAAGCCAGGAAATATTTATTTATTTGATAGATGACAGATAAATCTTAAATATCTTTAGCATATTATATAAAAATTGTAACATAATCAAGAAGGTGCCTTCAAAAATGAGAGTTCAATAGTCAATACATAGAAGCTGCTGATCAAAAGCATTGACTATAAAAGGAGAAAAATAATTAAAAGGTCAAAGATGAAAGATGCAATAATAACTAAGAATATATTGTATATAAGGTTAAAAAGCTCCAAATGAAGTTAGAAATGTTCATATATTCATATAATAAAGACTTAGTGATCTAGAAGAGAATACTAACATTTTTCTAATTTCACATATTTTCCTAATTTCTTGAGCAACTTTAATATTATATACCAAAGGATATAAAAAAGTTAATAAGAGCAAAATTAGCTTTATAACTATTTAATATACATTTTTTGTGTGCACATTACATTGGCCTTAGAAAACAAGATTCCTGTCTCAAGACAATTAGGAGAAAAAATAAAACCAAAACAAATAGAAGAGAAATAATAAACATAAGAGAAGAAATAAATTCTTTTATAAGTTATTCTTTTTATATAATGTGCATAAAATGACTGAAATGATAGAGAAAAAAAGCAATGAAACAAAATGCTGATCTGAAAAAAATCAATACAAGTGACAATGCAAGAATACCGAAAAAGATTACCAGTATCGAAAATAAAACAATGAATTAATTTTTAAGCAGAAAGGACATTAAAAGTCTAATAAAAATAACTGCACACTCATAAATGAGACAATTTTAAAGATATACATGAATTTCTCAAAAACCACAAGATCCAAAAACTTAATCCCTATGAGTAAAGCTCTATAATTCTGCAATGAAAAATGACAATTAATTTGTGATTAAGAACTCCTAAAAATAATTACATAAATTCAGACCATTTTAATGAATAATTCTGCTGTACCTTGAAAGAAGAATTGAAACCAATTTAATAAAATACCCTTCCAAAATTATAGAAAAAGGAAATATCCCTCCTTTATGATACTGGTATTTCTTTGATGATAAAACCAGAAAACGATAATTTTTAAAAAAAGGTAATAAAAAACTAATATATCTCATGAAATTAAATACAAAACCCATCAACAAATACAGCTCTTTAAACCTAGCAAATAATAAAAATAATTGTATATCAAGACGAAATGGAAGGTAGACGTGGCAGCACATGCGTGTGAATCAAAAATTTTATCAAATAGTTAAAGGAAAGTTTAAACAAAAACGTCTTTTCAGACCACCTGAGAGATGAAGGAAGAAACTGAATCTCTCTTTTGTTATTTATTTATTTATTCTTTTTTTTTTTTTTTTTTTACTTCTTAATTTTAACTTTATGGTGGCAAGAACACTTAACCCGCAATCTATGTTCGTAATATATTTCAAGGGTACGCACAATATCATCAGCACAATGTGGTGCAGCAGATCTCCGCCGTTCGTCTAGTTTGTCTTAACTACTAGAGCCGTACACCTTCCGAACAGCAGCTTGCCCTCACCACCGTGCCGGGCGGCCACCGCTCTGCGCTCTGTGACTGTGAGGCTGGCTAGTTCAGAAGCCTTGTGTAAGTGGAATGATGCTGCATTTGCCTTTCTACTACTGACAGCTGTTTAACTCCCTGTTTTCTCTGCCTACTTTTAGTTGTTGGGTTTTTTTTTTTTTTAATATTCTTTAATTTTAAAATGATGTGTCTCCGTATGTTTTTGGCTTTTTAAAAAATTTTATTTTAATGGTACATTTTAGATACACGTAGTGATACCACTCATCATAGGGATTTGTACCTGTACGTGATATATCTTGCTGCTGCTTTTTTCCCATTCCCCTCCCCTCGTTCAACCCCTCCTCCCTCTTTATTTACGAAAGCTTCGTTTCTATCTTTTCCTTGTATTCCTTATTGCTCTTGTCCCTCCATTCCTTCCCCCTTGCCCCCTTTGTTCCTCTTCTTTTGTCATTTTTAACCTGAGACACGTTTTGCTTCACAATGGCAAAAGCTAAAGGTAAATAACATAAATTGAAAACAAGGTGGTTAATACTAGTTATTTGTCTGAGCTGATATTATTTTTATTAACTCCTATAATTAACTAAAATTATCGAAAAAGTCAATAATAAAGCAAAACAATATGTAAAAGGTCAATAATAAAGCAGAACAATATGTAATGAGACCACAGATAAATGTGGGTCAGCAAGTACCCTTTCCCAGTATAATCACAGAATGTAAAAATGTGACAATGTCATGTTCTAAGTTACTCTATCTGCTTGTGTGTTCTCTATTTTATAAAAATATCAGTTTTTTAAATTATTAGCAGTGATATGTCATTTGAAAATGGGAAAGAGAAAAACAAGTTACATATCATAACTGGGCATATTTATTGCCTACTGCCAGTGTAACCAGCACAAATTTAGCGCCTCCAACCACACAGCTTATTCTCTAGAGTTTCAGGGATGGAAGAGGTCCTCTAAGCTAAAGTCAAGGTAATGGCAAGCCTATAGTCCTCCTCCAGATTCTAGGGAAGATTTATTTCTTGCCCGGTCCAGCAGCTTACCAAGGCTGCCTGCACGCTTGGGCTCATGGCTCTCTTCCAGCTATGGCACAATGCCGAATTCTGCTTTGGTTCTCAAACCTCCTTTTCTGACTCTGACCTCTTACTTCTCTCTGGAAAGAACCTTGTGATTACACTAGCCCATAAGAGTAATCCAGAGTAGCCTTCCTAACTCCAGATCTTTCACCTAATTTCTGCTGCCATGTCTCTCATGCCACATAAAAGTAGCGTAGTCATAAGATTCTGTGGTCAGAAGATGGACAGCTTTGAGGATCATGATTCTTTCTACCACATGGATGAATTAATAATCACTTTTACCATTTTAATGTGTAAATTCAAAATGAGGTCACTGAGTGGAGGCCCAGAAATACATAGTGATAAGGTCACACTTCCGGAATTCCTCCAGAAATTGGCAGTGAGGATGTCTTTTATACTTTATATAAGTCTAAATTGATGGGAACTCTTTAGGTATAAAACAAAAGTGAAGGTTATGACGACATTTTTATACTTATAAGGTAGTATGTTGACAAGTATTCTGCATATGTTGGATAATCAACTATAAGCATAAGATTGTAAAACCTAGTATAAATTACCATATACTGGCCATACTAATATCCTGGCATGGTAATTCACACAGGATATTTTCTCATTTTGAATGCAATGGAGTATTGCATGTTTAATAATTGAATAATCATTAAAATTCAACTTTTATAGACAATTCATAATTTGAATGATAATTACTGAATTTTACCCCCTCCCCAGGAAAACAAAAACCTGATTTTTCTTAAATGCTATACTGTTCTACAATACTCCACATAAAACTACTAAAAACAACCATGATTTTGAGCTCTGCTCTGGTCATATGGCTAAAAATTAATGATTTATAGGATACAAGTTTAGCTCCTTCATGTCGTCTATAATTTACAACGTGGATCTAAAAGGCTGAAAAAAATTTTCCTTTGGTGTGCAAACCGTAATGGTTTATAAGATAGTTTGCATGACTGGAGGTTGTTCATATATATAAACTATATCTGTTTGTGAGGCTTATTTATTACAAAGCATTTGCCATTCATTCTAGCTATTTATTTCTATCCTAAAATATTGCAAAATGTTTGACTAATGAGACTTATACTATTATAAGCTTCGGGTTGTAATACTATTTGGAGTCAAAGAATTTCTCCAAGGGAATTGGATTTTAACCCACATGTTCTAAAAATGCATTTTAATGGTTTGGTCATGTCCTGAATACTAATTAGAATTAATGATAGTAAGTTGTTTTGTCGTATTTTAACATTCTGAACATTATTTTAATGTTCTCTTTTGTCGTATTTTAACGTTCTCTTTTGAAACATAGAGCTAAAGCCACACATTTTTATGAAACGAAAGATATTTTTTAAGGAAAATAGTTGAACATAAGCAAGAAATCTAAAGCATTTTACAGATGTTTCAGTTTATTAATAAATATTCAAGTTATTATTCCTGACCTGCTTTTTGTTCCCCGTTACTCTTTTACGATAGTAACGAAAATCAATTCTGAATTTTTTTTACTACGCTTCTAGCTCTCAGATAGATGAATAAACTCAGAAATTTCTATTAAAATCTATGAGAATCATACTTGAGCCACTGACTTGAAATTTACCTTAATTTTTCAGAGCAATACTTAGAGGTTTATCATTTGTAGTTTTTCAGGAAAATTGAGAATTACAAGGTTATGCAGTTAATACAAGATAATGATTATAGCTCTGTGTTTTAGAAGTTTCACAAATTAAAAAAAAATGGTTGTGGATCCATAAACAATTTTAACAAATGGCACCATAAGCTGCACATCTGAAGGAATGAGGGGATGGCGTGGAGGAAAGTGACTCTCCATGAGTGACGGCCGTGCACAGTCTAGGGCACTCACAAACACAGACACAAAATACACAAAGGAAGAATGTTCCACTACTTGAGAGCTAAGCTGTTCTGTCAAAAAGACCACAGCAGCACTGACGGGATCCTCTTCTGACTTACTAAACATTGAGCATTTACTTTGTGAGAGTATTTTTCATTTTCTCGTAAGAATTACCAATTATAAATTAAATGACCTTTCTGTGGAAGGAGCATCGCACACTACTAAGGACTGTCTACATACAATAGGAGAGAGGAACTCTTTTCCTGTGGTCTGACACCTAAAGACTGAAATGATCTTTCAAGGGCAGAAATTGGTCCTTTTTTCCTTCCTCACTTCCCCTTCTTCCCTTCCTTCCTTCCTTCCTTCTTTCCCTCCTCCCTCCCTCCTTCCTTCTTGCCTGCCTGCCTCTCTTCTCTGTTTTGCTTCTTTCCTCCCTTCTTCCACACATGCCTTTCTTCTTCCCTCTTCTCTATCTCCTTTCTACTTTCTTCATCCTTATCGCCCTCCTCCCCCTCACCTTCTTTGTGTCTTTTCCTTTTCCCCCTTCCTCCACATCCTCTTCTTCTTCCCCCTTTTTCACTATTAAGTGGTTCTTTTTCTTCTTGTTACTACAAATACTTTAAAGACTTAGTCTAGTTGATGGCAGGCTCTAACTTTAAAAACTTCAACTCTGGTCATGTGTAACATAAACTTAGACATGAAGAAGCAACTATCCTTAAGAAAGTAAATAAAATACGACTTTAAAAAGCTAGCTCAAGATTTTTTTTTTTTTTGGTGCTGGGGCTATCTCAAATTTTGAAAGGAAGAGTACACAATGTAAAACACACCTATGTCAACAAGATCAACTAACCCATGATCTCTTTTGGAAAGTTTTGGGGCAATTGGAGAAAACTTTTTGATACTGGGTCTCATTATATTGTCCATGTTTGTCCCAAACTAGTGGGCTCAACTTATCTTCCCAAAGCTCCCAAGTGGCAGGGAACAAAGGCAGGCACCATCCTTCCCAACTTGATAATACATATTTATATCTGTGTCATATGAATTAAAAAATCTATAAAAACAAATTGAAGCTTTAGGTAAATGTATATTTACTATCATCTACCAATTAATCATTTGGTTAGAAACATCTATTTAATAAATTAGATATTAAAAAAGATAACATTATACTAAAAATAAAATTATTTTAGATTTTCACAGTTCTATAAATGACTACTTTTTAGCATCTATACTTGTTAATTTTAAATTTCCAAAAAATTTCACCATATTGATTATTCAAAGCTTTGCTCAGATATTCAATGCTTTCTGCAATATTTTAAAGATTTTATGATTTATTATTTTTGTTCGGTAAAAGTTAAGCAAAAGGTGAATCAGCTCACATCCATTAATAGATTCTCAGAATAGTAATTTTGGAAAGAAACAAAATGTGTCTGAAAGGTGATCTTTGTGCATTACACTATCATTAGAGATGAAGTTCAGTGAAAAGAAATTAAATAGCACACTTTTACACTGAAAATGCTAGAGTTTATCCTTCTAAAATTTATCATTTAAATAGAAAATACGAAATTCCAAACTACTCGAAAACACCACTCTAGATCCTATTTAATTAATTTTCTTAAATGTATAATACAATGTTATGAATATATATATCTAGATTTCTAGATCTATCTGTCAAGAAATATATATATATATATGATAATAAACTTATCTCTAGGGTGTTAAAATAATAATATTATTATTTATTCTTTAAGAAGTCAGATACATTAATACATGTTTCATGTAGATAAAATTCCTTTCAATTTCTTTGGTGTGCAGTACATTTTCTTCCCCAGTCCTGCCTCTATCCAGCACTAGGAAAGATTTTTTAAATTAAAGTTATAGCTTATTCCTGTTTTATATAACTCCCAGGAGTGTATCTCAGTGGTTGTATATTAGCTTCATCTAAAAAGTTTAAGGGAAAAAGTCCAAAGTGAGTAGGAGAAAGAAGACAAGAACGACAGGAGGAAGAAAAGAAAGAAAAAAGTTTCAGTGTGAGTTACTCATCCTGCTACAAAACAGGGAAAAATCATTGTCTGGATTCTTCTGATATCTTCAGTTGCTATCGCGTCACCTAAAATGTAAATAATCCCCCACTGAAGGGCGGAACATGAGAGAAGTGCGGATACTTATGAACCATTCTAAAATACTCTCCTCAACTAGTAACGACGTGGTCGGAAACCTCATCGTTATTGTGTTCAGCAATAACAAGTAATTTAAAAATCAGGCAAACAAGTTAGTAGCATGCTACGCTTTGTTAAGTTTGAGATAAAAGCCTGTACAATGCGACAGATGTTCATTTATGCGGGAAAAAATTTAAAAAGCTATGTCGTATAAGCAATGTGGGTATGTGAAGCATGCTTAACCCCTGTGTTTTATAGTGACCAAAAGCTGGTAGTAATATGGGTTTACATATTTATTTAAAATATTCTTGCGAAAAAATGTATTTCTCATACTTGTAGTTAAGAATGGAAATAGGAGTATATTATTTTTTGTTCATAGCTCGAACATTGTAGTGCAAAGTATGTGGCGCATATAAGCTGTATGTAACACTTGATTTGAATTCCGTGTGTTGCATCTGGAGTGGGTGCGTCTGGGGTGGGAGTACCCCCAAAACACTCCCTCCTGGGAAGTGTCTCTCTCTCCGATATAGAAAAAAGAGGAAGAGGCAAGAGAGACCAAAGTGGAAGTAGAAGAAGCATTATTGTTAGAGCAAAGAGAAGGCCACCTCTGACAGGACAGTGGGGGTGTTCGGAGCAGGAACACCACCTGAGTGGTTCAGGGTTGTAGATTTATAGGGTTTGGGGCCCGACATCACCTGTCCCCGGGAGGGGTCCCTGCTTGATAGGTTGCTATGCTCCTTGTCTGGGGCTAGGTAAAATGGGTCAGGGAGCTGGCGTGGTGAGGGGATTTTCCTCTCTCTCTCTCTCTCTCTCACCCCCCGAAAAAGGGGAACATAAGACCCCCTTTCTGACAACCTGAGAGCGAGAGACGTGTTAGCTAGACTTCAAGCGGGGGAGTTGGAGGAATTTGGGGAAGTCCAGTGTCATACGCTGTACTTGTGGTAAGCAGCTAAAAAACCGCAGACTGCCAGCTTTCTGACCGCTAGCTAAAATCTACACGTGGACGGGGAGACACAGTGGCAGGGGCCAAGTCTATCTCTCCCTTCCTGTCAATCCCGCCCTCCCTACACATGCACTGTTGTCGGATGTGGCGCTGAGCAAGCATGTAGGACTTCAGCTGTTTTGGGGTCTTTTGCAAGTAAATTCCAAGAACTTTCCCTGTTGCACATTCTTCTTCACATTTCTGTTCTTTGAAAGAACAATTTTCTCACTGGGGGGTGTGGTTTGTTTAAATTCTCATTTGTATTAATACATGTTTGCAGTACGCAGTGATTGCATTCATTGTGAGGAGCTAGTACATGTACACAGCACATCTTATTTATCGCTTCCCTCCCCCCTCCCCTCCACCCATCTCTTAGTCCCTTTCTGTTTTGCAAAAAACGATCGCTTTGTTACAAATCGCAGCAAAGTCTGAGTTCTTTAATTATTATAACGATCTATTCAAAAGAATAGAATTGTTTGAGAGAATAATGAATATACAAGTAATGCCGTGCTCTCTACGAGTACAGTAGCTTTGTTTTGAAGACACATATTAAAAGAAGTTGTGAAATTATTTTGAACAATGGAATTACTGTTAGGGTACATGCAGTGACTTTGAAAATGAACACTTTGAACAAAATTTGGTTCACATTCTTTTGTTAATTTGTAAGTGGGACGTATTACTTTGTTTTTATGTTCTATATTTGACAACACAACCACTCCTCAGAATTCTGGGCAAGTTTCCAAAATGGCACTCTGGGAATTCAAAGGACTATTGACATATCTGATGAAAAGTACATTGAACGATGAGGGAATTAGAAAAGGAAAAGACTAAAGAGTTACTTGATTACTATGGCGAATATACAAATTTATTATCATTGTAGAGAAAGAGTTTTAAAATAAAAGCACATGGTCATTGTATCACGTGGTATATGTGTAAATACACCTACATGTTTCATATGTTTACTGTACTATGTTGGTACATCATCCTAAGTAACATATCACATCATTTTAGAAGATT